>VZTN01035841.1:88089-144590 GCA_013400515.1 Erpornis zantholeuca | reverse complement strand
AAAAAGCAAAGAAAACAATTAACTCCATCCTGCTTCACTCTTTGAGTCTACTAAAAATATATACTACTTGTATGCAAATAAAAGAAATGTAAAAATTAGTTTACATGGTGTTTTTAAATTTGCTTGTAGGAAAATTAAATTGTGCCTCACAAAAGCATGTGATACAGACTTATCTCTGTAAAAACACAAGAGTTAAATTGGAAAAGCTGATCAGTAACACAGTGAGTTCTACCTTAGTGGCAATTATATCACAGCATTTTGTGTAATGTGTTTTGCTCGAGGTGCCACTTCCATAAGGAAACATGTTTAAGTGGACACAAAAATATAATATCGTAGTACTATGCAAGTTATTTTAATGTTCTGAAAAGATGCTGCTGAAAATGAAATCAAATTCTAGAACATGGGTATGCTTATTCATATCTTTAATGCTTATTCAGACCTGCTAAAGCTAACACGCTAAAACAAGGCTACAGTATAAGGAAGAGGCATGGGGTAGGTATATAAAAAGACATGAGTAAGTGCCATGACTCATGTCCCAAAGTACACAGTTGCCTACATGAATTACACACCTAAAAGGCAACTTGTACTTTCATATACCAAATTTGTGCCTCTAGTCATACAACTGCATGAAGTCTCTCTCCTGATATTGTGACCATTTTCAGTTATCACCAACTGCAGATCTTGAGAACAACAGTAGAATAAACCATATTGTAGATAGAATTTCAAAAATTGCTCCTTTCAGTCTCACAGGAATACTATGTAATTCCCTTGTCTAGAATTTGAAAAGGCACTAATAATTGTCAAAGGACATTTTCAATCCACCCTGTAATGCACATTACCATACTTCTCCCTTGGGACTGCTAAACATTTCCTCTACTTGCTCCTGGTAGAGTTGTTCATCTATCCCAGGCACTGGAGGTTTGTGTTCTGGATGCCAACTACGAGCTATGTTGTCTGTATCTACACATGTGTAAGGACAGCACTGAACAGGAAAGAAAATGTGATGCTTCTGGAAAACCAGTCAAAAAACCCCTTTGTAGCCAAGTATTTGTAGGGAAAATTCCAGATTTGGGCGAGCCATTATGGACAAAGTTTATAATAGATGTAGCTGTTCCTTCTGTTCAAAGAGGTTTTGTGTTAGAGGTTCTGACAGGACTATGACAGAATATGAATACTAAAAGTCAATCAGAAGAAGGTAGAAAGATAATTATTTTTAAAGGAAACATATTTTGAATGGAAGCACGAACCAACAGTTTAAAAACAATGATAACATAAATAAAAAGTAGTATTTTCAAAAGAAATGTTAGCAAGGAACCATACAGTCTAATCTCCTGGAAAACAGTAGCAATGGCACTGTGAACATGAAATCCTTTAAGGGAGAGGTAGTTTATAAGTAATGATTTAAGACCAGTGATTTCACATTTTTAAAACTATTTTAAAGTGCTGCCCCATGCCCTGGGAGAGAAGTTAAAGAGAATGGTTACACACTCCAGAGCAGTAAGTAAATATCCACACATGTATACATTCACTCTTGTTCTTACACCCTCCCCTCAGCGTCCGCTTCTGGCCGCTGTCAGGAGAGCATGCTGGGTTAGGTGGATCTGTAATCTGAGCCAGAACACCCAGAGAGAGCTTCCTCATCCTTTCACATGCACCAGCTCACCTGGCATCCTTGGATGTGTGCTGCTGTTACTGCTCCCTTTTGTATAAGCACAGCTGGTTCTCCAATTCCCCAAGGTGCTGCAAGCTCTGTGGGTTTGGTTAGTGGCCAGAATGCTGTTTGCACCTTAAACAAGTTCCCCTGAGCTTTGAGAAGCTGAATGGCTGCTGAAAGCTACCTGGTGTAAAGTGCAGTCCTAGGCAATGTCCACTCACAGAACATAGCTCAGGGCATGTCTGCTGCGAGTGAAATACAGGGAATACCCTGTCAGCTTTGAGAAAGCCTCGTTGGATGGCTTGGGCTGAGGGGCACAAATATGGCCTGGTCTTCTGCTTAGCTACAGAATCAGCATTTAAGTGCTAGATCTGTACTCCTTTAATACCTCAGAGACCCCTTGAGGCTCCTTTCTTAATTCTATATTATACTTCTGTTATATTCTGGGTTTCTGTTGGTATGGACTGTTTAGAGATTTTTTTTCTTTTTCAAGATATTCAGGGGTTTTTTCATGCTTAATTTGTAGCACAAACTGTTGTTAAGAAGCTGTGCAACTGAGTCGTCAAACAAATCTATTTATGCATGTTTTTCCAAAATATCTGAGGTGGAAATGTATTGAAGCACCTTACAGTGTAAGACAAGAAATACTAATTATTACAATTTATTACCTAAAAACCTATCCTTATCCTTTCCACAACAATCATATTTTCTGTAGTACCACTCAAATGTTGGCATGTTCTTTTACCAAGATATCATATAAGATGGATGAAACAATTAATAATTTTTTTAAAATCAATTGAATGAAAATAAGTATGACAGCTCCCACCTTCACATGCAGAAGACACATTAGCTAATCACATGTAATTATGAAAGTCACGGTAAGAAAATACAAATATTTTTGTGGCATTTCATATCTATCTATCTATCTATCTATCTATCTATCTATCTATCTATCTTTATGAGAAAAGTTACAGTGAAAATGATTGCACTTAAGTTTGGCTTTTCAAATTTAGCTAATTATCTATAATTACAGGTATTTCTGAGTTTTATCTCATTAACATTTAACTCTGGATCTTGATACATAGCACATCTTTATAAAGCCTAGATTTAATTTTACTCTCTTTCTGCAGACCCACCTGCTTTTTGTGCTTGTGTTCTGCCTTGTAACAAGCAACAGCTGTGGGTCTGCTCTCCCCTCCTACCAGCTCAGGGTGAGCTGGTGCTTAGTGCCAGTAACACATCCTATAGAGCTGTGTGAAGGTGCTGCTTTTCCTTCTGTGTGTATTCCTGCATTTCCCACTGAAACAACCCTTCTGAACACTGAGGGACTTAGGAATGCCTGAGATGAGAGTGTGAAAGCTCTCGAGAGCCCAGCAGATTCTTAGATATGTAGCAGTGTCCAAAGAGGAACACAGCAATATGGTGCAGAAAAGAACTGCAGGTGCAGCTGTCTCACTGGATGTTTCTGTATGGAAGTACCTCTGTATTGTAACAATCAACTCTCTTACCTCAGGATAGACTTATGCCATCTTTTATAAAAAGACAATTGTGTTAAATATATGACAAAACAAAGACAAATTTCAGTCACATTCTGAATTAATATGAACTTAGAAAACTCAAGTTTGGAGGAAATTTGTTAACTTAGGTGTTATAAATTATTTCAGGCTAAGTGAGCTGAAATAGCTTTCAAACCAAGTTTTATTATGTGTTTGCAATAAAAGATGAGCAAGCAAACAGCATTGGGTGATCAGAGCAAAGCTGGGTGCGTGGGGAGTCACTGCTCCAACCACCACACACCAAATACAATTCCAGCTAGGTTTTTATAAACTTATTGCTCTTATTTATGCTGACTTGCTATGTTCCAGAGTGCTTGTGCAGGTTTAATTCATGCTGATACACCAGATCATGGGTCTTCATCTGGTGGTTTTTAGGAGAATGTCTTCTCCTTGTCTTCATCAGTTCCTCATTTTTTCACGTACGCACCAACCATATATCTTAAATAGCATTTTCAATACTCAGGTTCCTTATTCTATATGTTAAGCCTCTATTATCACCAATAGCTCTAACCACAAAGTTTCTCAATCCTGCTATCATCAGCTAAACTCCTAGCTAGGTCCCTTATTCTGTGCTTTACTTGGTTTCTCTCTGCTTTACCAAGTCTTACACAATATTACAGCAATATTTGCAACCAACACAGTTTATTTTATTCTTTTATTCCATTTGACATAAATCACTTATATATATATTACATTAGGGTTGGGATTTTTTGGTGCACTTTAAGCCACTACATAGATCTGATCATACCTAAAGAGAAATTCAGAACTGGAATCACAGTGTTCTAAATTCAGAACTCTTTTATTCTTCATTGAATATTACAAAAATCATCAATATTTTATTCCTATGACTGTTGATTCAATGCTTGCCTGCAGTACTCTGTCAGAATCATTAGGCTAAACCTACCAATTTTACCATCAGAAAGACTTCAAACATTATCATCCTAGCTATCAAGTTGTTTGCATTGAAAAACAATTTCTTTTTGCCTTGCAGGTGGTACTGTGAAGGGAAGGAGCTTGAAAACTCACCAGACATTCAAATTATCCAGACAGGTGATCGACACTCTTTGATTATTGTTGAAGCTTTTGAGGAGGACACAGGGCGCTACTCGTGCTTTGCTTCCAACATCTATGGCACAGACTCCACTTCTGCAGAGATTTACATAGAAGGTAATGTTAGAGAGCTGCAAAAACTCTAACTATTGAAATTGGTCATATGGGATTAAGATACAATTATGTATCTTGTTTGCTAGCTGTGATCGTTTTGTCACAAAAAATACACAGCAGGAGTCAACATTTTTCATCATTGCTAATACCTTTACTATTTTCCTGTAAAACAAGGGACCAGACAAGGGACCAGCCCTTACATGTAATTTTATTGTGTTGCTTCCCAGAGATTTCATATATCTCACTGCAAGATCCATAATATTCCAATTCTGAAGCCATCTTGTATTTTTTGTATGTGGAACTCTACAGAAGTATAAGAAACAAAACTTTGTGTCTAATTCTTATTAATCCCTTTTCCCTACAGTCATTATTAAAAATTGAATGTAGGACAGCTTCATCTTAACCCTTTATTGGGACCTTGTAACCAAAATAAATATGTCATCAATTTGACATTCTGCTTGCCCAGTAGATGCAGTAAATCAAATAGAATATATATCTGCAGATTTAGGTGTCTTTCCTTTCTCCTTATGCTTTTTACTATACCTAGTAGGCCTAAGAGTGCTCTATTTATTTATTTCTCTTTAACACTTTCTTGGGTAAGATTTTAGATTGAATCCATTATTTTGCTAGGAGGACTATAAACTTAAACTTTTCTATTTCTATCAGAGAAATATACTATGAGCACCATCACTGTCCACAGTGGAACCATTCATAAATTAAAGCACTGCCCTAAAGGTGAATTTCATTCTGCTGTTATTCTTATTTCCTGTCTCTAATCTGACAGTGAAAGGATGAATCCTTTTTTAGTATCTGCACTGCTCCTGACATTAATGGGAGATGTCTGTGCTTGGCAGGGATTTACAAGTTCTCGAGACAGGGGCCAAGGTCTGCTTTTACTCAACTCAGTGGATGCTGGATGGGAGCCATGGCTGATGGAGATGCTCACTGGCAGGAACTGCAGAGAAAATGCAAATTCCAAGCACAGTAAAGGCTGAATCAGAAATGTAAAATGTCTCAGTAACTGACAGCTGTTAGTAAACCAAGCTAGCATCTTCTCCATACTGTGCTACGAGGCACTAGCTGGAGAATAATAGCTATGATTCCAGGCCTCTCTGTTTTTCCTTTTAATCTGATAGTATCAGGTGTCTGAGAGAAGACTCTCACTTGATTCACAAAACCAAATATGGATTAAATCTTAGTGGCATTTTAAAGAGAAGCCAAGGCACACTCAGGTATTCATTCACTCTTGGATGTTGTTTTCCTTGCTTCAGATGCACCTCCTCCCAAATCTGCCTTATCTCAAGAGCCATCCTGCATCTGCACCTTGCACAGTATGGAATGCTGGTTCATTTCCCCTGCAATGTGATCTTTTGTCTTGGCATAGCTTTATAATCCATATCCATAGAGTGGCCTAGAGGAAATCTGAATATAGGTTTGTATCAGTCATAGAGAAACTCCAAAAACCTCTCTACTAAATGATTTTTTTTTAATAGGCATCTCTTCGTCTGACTCTGAAGGTGAAATCATCAAAGACGAAATGGATCAGTAAGTTTAAAATCAATTACATATTTCTTACAGTTAAAATACCCAGAAGTACAGACATTTCAGTTTGCAGCTTCCAACACATCATTCTGTTTAGGATTTGTTTGGATTGGTTGGATTGAATGTTGTTTCTGTGCTTGTTTGTTTGTTTTACAAATAGAACTAACACACATTTGTTTGCTTGTGTGTCCTCAACTTTAGATTAAGAATTGAAATTTTAATATTAAATATTGATATATAAGAAGATGTTACCATAAAGATTGAAATTCTAAAATTAATTTACTAAAACAAAAGCTATTTGCCTAGATCCAACTTAAATGCTGATTTAAGTGTCTGACTTGGAAAAAAAAATATAGTACAATTTCTCACATGAAAATACACAAGATTTTTGGCAGCACATAGGTAGAGATTGATTATTTAGATTTAAGATAAAGAAATCAATAGACATGTACTAGAGTGAGCTGAAATGATAGTATAAAAGACTACTTAATGATAAAAAGAAAATATATCAGATGTAATCTAACATCTGGGAAATATTTATTTATTTATCAATTTATTTATTTTTCCTAAATGAAATCCATCCTGATAATTTAGACCATGATCTAATGCTATTAAAATTCTTTCAAAATAAAAGTCCTTCTATTAACTAGAAAGGAAGTCAGACTGGTTGAAAGCTAAAATACTCATTTTTTTATTTTTAAATCCTTTCTATGTACAGATTCAACATCAAAAGCAACCAGTGCTTCATAAAAGAGGCCTTAATCAGACAGACTTATGCACCCTGTTGGTTTTTTTCCATCACTAAGGAGAATTATACTCATTACAAATGCCAGTTTTTAAAAGGCAAAGAGAAGATATTGGCAGTACATTTGAAGCCCTCAGGCTGACAGCAAATCCAGTTGTATGCAATTTAAACTTCGAAGTCATAAAGTACTCCAGATTGAATTGGTTTATGGACTTGGATAAATGTTAGGGTTTTTATAACACTTAAGATCAAGAAGTTCTCAAACTTATGTTGTACTGTTAATTGTTTTGGGATGAATGGTGACCTTTTCCATTCTAGCTCAGACTTGTCCAAGTGTCACAGGCATTTTTTTCACATTCATCTCATTAGGTGTCAATGTAGGGTTGATCATGGTCCTGATTGCTTGATGGCATCTTTAAAACACTTACCTCATTAAGTTGTGAGGTAATTTTTTTTCTCAGAATGCTGCTCTGACATCACAGTAGGATGTCCTCAAATAATCACATTATGAAAGACTAGGTTTGGGTATAATAAGAGTGTCTTCATTTTTGCTTAGCTTCCAGCTGTCATCACACAAATCTGAACACCTGTAACTAAAGGGAGTTAACATAAAAACAGGTGCTAAAAGAAGTTCAAAAGAGAAATCAGTGATCACAATAGTTGTATCTTTACTCTGAGTAATGCTTCCTCTGTTTTGAAGGCTAGCTTTCCTGGGGGGACCTCAAACTGAATAAAAAGACCAGCTCTTCACTGTCTGCAATATTTCACCTAGCAATAAAATTTAAAAGGGTCAATTGTTACATTTTCATATATAAACAACCACGAAATGAAGAGGTGTCAATCTGTATACTAGGAAAATTGATGATCTGTTGGTCAGAAAGCATGTCTCTTTTTTCCTTTTCAGCAATTAATTTTTGAATCTGTATCCAAGAAAAACATGGTATTTTCACTACCTTATTGGCCCAACTCTTCACAAAATAGAAACTAGCAGTGCTTTCTCATACTGTTCTCAGCTGGTAACAGCCACAATTGCATTGATCCAGGCCATTTATTGCATTTGGCATAGCAGAACTAAGTATGAGATATCAGAGTGGCCAAATATGCTGGCTGACTTACAAAATGAAGTTTTACCTGGGAGGAGTACATTTGTTTCAGCTTAGATCGAGAGGAATTCAATCCCAGAAGAGAGGCTGGGGTTGACACGTAACTGAGACAGACATAACTTAGGAACACACACATGGCTCTAGCTTCAAGTTAGAGAACTTGTTCTTGCTTAATATTTCACAGCAAACCAAAGCCAGCCAACACCTCCATGAATGCAGCCTCTCCTGCTGTCAGAACCGCAACCAAGCATCAAGAAACATCCAAGGCACCATCAGCTGTGGTTCAGCCTGTGTCTGTACCTGTCCAGACTGTGTCAACACCAGCTAGCAAGGTAGGGGGGACAATATGGGCAATTTCAAGGACTAAAAGCAAGCTCTTTAAAAAGTGTTTCTTCTACAGTTTGTGACTGAGAACCCCAAATTTTCTGGCGTTTGCTTTGCTGTTGAACTTCAGCTTTGAGCCTCACAGCCATCCAGTCCACAAATGGCTCTGCCTCCAAGGTAACCTGGAGTACCTGGCCAAGGGCAGGGCACCTTCCTCCCCGGCTGCACGAGGAGCAGGTGGCTCAGCCAGCACTGGGAATTCATGTGCATCCCAGCAGCTCAGCGACAGGAAGGGCACCTGGATGTGCGAGTCACCTTCCTGGCCTCTCCTCCAAGCACTGCCTCATCCACTTTCCAGCCTAGCACTTTTCCTCTCCCTTGCTACAGAACTCACTTGAAATCTTTTCCTTTCAATGAAACTTATTTTAAGCTGAATCATTTCACTCCTATGTTTACTTTATATGTAGATAAGCTTGTTTGCCACATAACATTTTACTATCAAAGAGTTTCCAATTAACATTCCCATGCATTTGGAGTCATATTTGTTGCAAACTGTCAGGATATTCACAGCTGTGCATTCTTTCCTGATAGGAAAGAGGAGCCATACTTAAAACTGAAAAGTTCACAAGTTTCTGAGTTTCTTGCTTTACCGTGCCTGTTCAAAGTTTACAGCCCAGAATTAGGTGGTAACCAATAAGAAGATACTGAACAGATGAAGTAATGCACGCTTACTTTTGATTACAATGAGAATAGAACTAAGCCTCTGCAACACTTTGCCATTTTGAGAGAAGATGCTTAAGGGTAATAGTTACCTCAAAAATCACTACTTTTAAATTTTGTTGGCTTACAAAGCACCATATATGTAATTTGGATGTTTCATGAGACACTGAATCATTAATTCTGCTGTTCTGGGGCAGATCCTATTACACTAAAATAAAAATCTGTATTAAATACTCAAGCTACATAACAAAGTTTTCCAGGAGGAGAACAATTCCATTCTGTTTTCACTGAGTAGGATCAACAGGTTGATATCCCACCTCTGTAAAACGTTTGGTTTTGGCAAAGGAGAAGAATTATAATAGCAGTCACAGATGTGACTTGACATTTCCTTATTAACATCAATAACTATTCTGTAAGTAAGAATTTTTAGAAGACTATGACCAAGCAGACAACATATATTTGGCTTATTGAAGTATTAAGAAAAGATGTTACAATACACTATAGTAAAGCTTTTCTTGCCAGGATTAACTGAGTAAGGTAATAAAGCAGTAACAGCATTTTTGCTGTTATCCCATCCAGGAAGATCACCAGCAGTTGTCCACAATAGAATTTCTGTTCATTGAATTAAGTATTTTGTTTTGGACTTCATCCATCAAAATCTCTTTTATGTCATTCCAAAAGCACATTTCTCCTGTATATGAAAAAATAATGTCTGTACACCTAAACATCATTTTGTGATGTTTTGCAATCTACAGGCCCAAAGCCCCAGTAACTATTTGCAAGGACTGGATGGAAGACCTATAATTGCTGCTCCTGTATTTACAAAGGTAATTTGTTCTATGACATATTTGAAAAGTAGAGGTCAGATAACTGTAAAGAGAGATAATTAAAAATAAGCTCTCAAAGAAAAAAAAAAAAAAAGAAAAAGAAAAGCTTTTCCTAAGCCATTCAAGGGTTTAAGTGGCTTTATTAAATCTTACTGAAATCAGTATTACTTCCAGACCATTAAGATATTTACTGACTGTCTATTCATTTTCTCTGTTAGATGTTACAGGATATTTCAGCTTCTGAGGGGCAGCTTGTTGTTTTTGAATGTCGGGTGAAAGGAGCTCCTTCCCCAAAGGTTGAATGGTATAGAGAAGGAACACTGATAGAAGACTCTCCAGATTTTAGGATATTACAGAAAAGTATGTTTCTTGTGTTAAAATATTGTGTCTAATAAGATATAGACAAGCAACAAAACTGCTAACATAGCAACACCGTGGATTTCTTAATACAACTGTAATTTTCATTTTCAAATGCAGTCAGAACACTTGCAATTTTCTCAAAGTCACTGAAGTGCTAAAAAATGGTGAAAATTCGACAGAAATTCCTTAAATATCACCCTAAACTAAACCTAAGTGAAACAATGGTTCATCATAACTTGATTTCATGTGGGTCAGAGTTTCAGAAACTGTCTTCAAGACACAATAAAATTGTGCCAATACTGGTAAAAAATCTCAACTACTTGGTGAATTTATTTCTTATTCCTAAGTTCCCAACAGTGTTCATAACTGTTCACATATTGTTCAGTGGCTTTGACATACCATTAAGTATAAGGGCTGGCTGTCTTCACCACCCCTTAAACAGAAAATTGGATCAAAAAGAGTATTCCATCATAGTAAGAAGGTCAAGCTTCATATTTAGTGCTTAAGAAAAAAGAAATATTGGCAAAAGTAACTATATTCAATCTAATAATTCTGCTCTTCTTCTCTTTAGAACCTCGATCTATGGCTGAACCAGGTAAGGATCATCAAAAGGCTCATAATTTTTTCATTACATAAGTGTGGTGATTTAACCTCATAAAATATTAATTATTAAAACTTCATTTTTTAATTAACATAATTTCTTCTTTTCCCCATGTTCTATAGCTACTAGTGATACACATTTCACTGTAGACTGTTCCACAAACACGTAATTTGAATTACTTCAGTCTCTTTTGAAGAAGATGTTTCCATTCTGCTTTGACCCAGTTTTAACTCAGGATCTAAATGAGCTAAAGATTAATAAAATTAATGTATGAGGGTCCCCTGTACATCTGAGGTCCTGAAGTATATGAGATGAGGTAGATCTGAGCTATTTTTATCTGGTTTACCAGCTAGGGAACATTGCATCAGATGTTTAGCCATGTCAGCCATTCCCTGTGCTCCCTACCAATGTAATGTGAGAGTAGCACATCAGGTGTTTCACCCCTGATATCAGCAAATCCTATAAATGTGGTTGCATCTGCTGATTTCAAGGATCAGGGCAGAATGTAGGCTCCTTCATATGGTTGGAGCTGAGGAGCCTTATAGCTTTGATTATTTCTCCATGACAGATTCACTCTCCTCATTATGCTTTTTGCCATTAAAAATATGAAGCTTCCCATCTTAAGATGGAAAATTACCAAAGGAGTATTAATTCTTATGGAATATAAACTTCTGTAACTATTCTCCTTGCCCTATTCAAAACCTTTTTACCCCCAAAAAGTGTCTTGAAAGAAACTGCCTCTGTCTGAGATTTAGGAATGAAAAAATGGAGCTTCTACCAGAAGCCACTGACATGGTTCTGTTACTGTCCAGTGGCATCACTGCTGAGTAATGTGAAGCAGTTTTTAGGGGATAATCAGTTGGGTGCAGTTGTCACAGCCTCATCACCTGCTGCTCATTCAGAAGGAATCTGGACTTCCATGCATGCAGTGGTTGGCAGATCCCAGCATGATAAACTAGATACTATAATGCTTTAAACTAGTTCTGTTATCATACTACTATAATAAACTATTATTCTCCTATAGTTGACAGCAAACAATCTCTTTGTTGCCATTAGACTTTCCTTGGTGATGACATGAAACAATCAAGTTTAAGTGTGTTATGGCCTTTGACAAAAGTACTCATAAAATATTTATCCTGTAGGGTTTTAGGAAAGTTTATTGAAAAATGGTAGAAAAATAGTCACTGAGTAGGTGAAGAAATTTTATCAGCCCACATTTCATTCCACTTTAGACGTTACTGTTCCTCCCACTCCCAGCTACACAGCCAAAACAAAAGATTTAAAATCCCATCACAATAGGTATTTATTAGCTGGTACTGCTGCCCAGGCGTGTCAGATACTGGTCAGACAGGAATGTCATAAACCCAGATGGACTTTTCTAGATGGAATAGAATTTTTGCTAGTACAATTTTGCTAGCACATTTTTGGTGCCCATTAGCCATCTTCAGAAGGAAGTGGAAAGAGAACTTTCTATATTCACAGTTAGCACAATCCCCTCTATCTGCAAATCTGCACTGGTATTTTTGAAAACAACAGCCTATATGTATGTGTTTTATATTTCTCCCCTTAGAGAGTGACTACACTTGAAATGTTCCCAGTCAATTATAATTAATCTTCCAATCTGCAGAGATAAAAATACATATATTTTAGTGAGCTGTGAGTGTGGAGTACACTGTATTTTTCCAAATTTAATTTTAAGTTCTTTTAAGTCTGTACTTCATGTGTTAGGAAAACATTTTCTAATGTTTTCCACACACTGCTGACACCTGTTCTTTGCTTCCATTGGGCATGCTGGAACACAGAGGGTACCAGTTGTTGCAGACAATGCTGATAACAGCTGCTGCACACAACTGCTAAAACTGATAATACTGATGGAACTAGAAACAAACTGAGCAAGGTGGAAGACTTTAAGGAAATCTCCTCAAAGGTAGTCAGGGCTCTGTGTGGTTGTTCACTGGATGTTCACTTCAAGTACTGATCCTGCTCTGATGCTTTGCAGAGGAGATTTGTACTCTCGTTATTGCTGAAGTATTTTCAGAAGATTCCGGCAGTTTCACCTGTACTGCAAGCAATAAATATGGCACAGTATCCAGTATAGCTCATCTCACTGTCAAAGGTAAGATTTTGAGTCCTTTTCTCCCTAGTAAATAAAAGCAGAGCAGGCTATGGTTTATGCTGTGTACTGTTGACTCTGATGCAGCTCAAGTTCTGGAAATGTTCTTCATAACTAAAAAGTGTGAGAATTCTCTGGAGAGAAAAAAAAAAAGTCTGTATTTCAAAGATGTAGTGGAAATCATGGCTGAAGACCACTGATTGATTTTCCAAACTGCAACAGTGCCTCTTTTCCTTCTCCCTTTACAATATTTCTTTTTTAAGGGAATATGTTCTTAAACAAATGAGGTCAGTCCAACAGCTGGAAGGACATCAGAGTGAGTTTTCTGAACTGTAACTTTTGGCGTTTCTTTTCACTATGATTTATGGCATTTATGTATCCCAAAGTAATTCTTATGGAATATACACTTCTTTTCCTCTTTCAGCACCTGAAGACAGCAGTAATGCTGCTGGCCTTCACACGATGAGCTCCATCGACTTTGTCACTACTGAACACCAAACTCCCCCACAAACTCCTTCCAGCCATGGAGCAAATCAAACACCCAAACCTAAACTCGAAGGTGTTCTTGTGAACCACAATGAGCCCAGGTCAAGTTCCAAGGTAGGGCTCCGTGTACACTTCAAGCTGCCTGAAGATGAAAAAGGAAGTGAACCATCCTCAGAGGATGCACCTGGGGCTACAAACCAAATCAGGCCCAACCATTTCCCAGAGAAGATAAATGGACAGCCAGTCAAAATACCAGAGCCAACATCACCATCCAAGGAACCTCCCCCAGTACTAGCTAAACCAAAGCTGTAAGTAAACAGAAGTCTAATTCTCAAGAGCATCACTGATACTATTTAGTACATATTGACAACATTATTGCACTAGAGCAAAAATTCAAATGCACAATAAAAAGATGGTAGGTATCACATGGCGTTGGCCTAATTAATCAGAATCTTAGAAAACATATTCTACAGAGCTGGATTGTTTTTTCTGTATATCCCTCTCAGGAAAATTATCTCCAATTTTAAAAGGAAAATGTTTTCCCTTCAAAATGTTATTAATTCTACAATGTCTTCTGCTGCAATCAAAAGGTGAAGAACTCTGATCTTATGCAGGCAAAATAAAAGCAAGTTCTTCAAACATATCCCACTCAGTTCTGGGTATGCAATATTGCCCAAATTAGACATATTCAGTCTTACACATAGTACAGACTGGCAACCAGCAAGCAGCTGTCATCCCACAGGCCATGCCTCATGACTTTTATGTCCCACAAACGTCATCTCCTCCCAAAACAGATAAAATACTTGGAAATGCTTGATAATGTGAAACCACTTGAACTAAAAAGCACCTGCATGATTGGTGCAGTGGGAGCTCAGGGGAAATTTGAAAAAGTAGTGTAGTTTTCTTAGAGGAAACTTTATGGAATTCACACTGCAGTTTATTAAGAGAAGTTTTTTCAGCATTTTTTAAACCTCCCACACAAAGTTTAACAAAAAGCATGCAGACACCTTCATTTCATTTCTTAAACAGGTGGAAGCTTCACCTAAGGGCTCAGGAAGGACTTTAGAATGTAATTCAAGCAGGGATGTAATTTCACAGCATAAACATTCCAAGGAGAAGGCAGAACATACACACCTTGTGGCAGAGGAAGAACTTGGAGCACAGGTTTAATTCACAAAGCCCACATGCAAAGCCCTACATACTTTCTGAGCTATATGAGTTTAAGGGGGGAGCAGAAGCTGTATTTAAGTGCCCAATGCTGGCACTTAAATAAAGCTCAATTGCTCTCAACTCCCCACCCCCAAAAAAAGCCCTGTTACAAAGGATTATTTTATTATGCAGAAATCTATATGAAGGGCACAAAATCAGGCCCACACAACTACTACCTCCATAACATTCTACTTTATGAAAGCTTGAAATTGCTATCTTTATCTGCCTTTAATGTGGTTTTTGTTTAGTACAGTATAGAAACTAATTATTTTAACTAAAAACAAATTATATTGAGTATGTATTTGGTTTGTCAGGAGCAGCTGTGTTTGATCTTTACATCTATATTTTCCACTTTTTATCAGTAGTTATTTAATACTCCATAGTTTCTTACACAATAATTTTCCATATCTTCTTTTCTGGTTTTGGAAGGGAAAAAGTTCTCCTGTTTTTCATGTGCTGTATTTCCATATAGATAGTAACTAAATAAACCACTTGACAAGACAAAATAATTTTCCTTCATTGCAAAGTAAAAAAGCCCTGGAGAACTATCTAGTAGATAGCATCTAGAAAAATAACAACTGCATGGAATGCAAGTTCTCTCTGAAATATCCACTCCTGCCTGTCACTGAATGTCAGCACCACCTAAACTACGTTGGTAATATCTCCTATGGTGGATTATTACAAAACTTTATCAGTCAAAGTCCTGGTTTCAGAACCCACTTCAGCAGGAGGTAAACAATGCAATCTGGCTTACAAACACTCATTTAAAGTATGATACACCAAATCTTCCTCTTTGTTACACAAGCAGAGAGGTACTAAGGTGACTTTGACAATGCTATCCCTTAAGTATCTTCGAGAAAGATTTATATTTCACATGCTAAAATGCAAGAATTATTTTCAGTCAAATAATTTGCAGACAAAAAGCTTTTGTGCCTCTGGCAAAGAAGGGAAGATGAGGGAAAAATTATTTTAGTAGCAAACTAAATTATTATGCTCTTCATAATGTTAGAGAATGTGTCACGTATCAGTTTCCCATCTCTTACTGTAGCACAGAACACAGAATTTTTCTCTCTGAATTTATATATGGAAATGCACCCAACTGGCTCATTCGGAGCTCAAAACCAATTCTGTTTATCTTTATTTTCTGTGCAGTGATCAGAGCCAGTTAAAACAGCTCCACAACCAGGTCCTGCTTGAACAACAGCAGGTGCATCAGGCATCTCTAAGAGAGCTGTCATTCAACACCACGTTAGTGAATTCTGCTACTTCAGTCTACCAACAGTCCACCTCAACCCTGTACAAGCAGAGCTCAGCCTCTGCTTTGCAAGCCTTTGGCTACAGCCGCCCCAAGCTGCTCCTGCCACCACAAACACCCCCACCGGTCAGCTCCTCTGCCAGCTCCTCAGTTACATTCAGCAGCGTCCCACAGGCAACTCAGAGAACAAATAACATGGAAAATCTCATAGGAAATCCTCCACCTGCCCAATCAAGGTCTTCAGGAGGGTTTACGAGCAAAAGTGAACAGCCTCTACCAAGCCCTAAAGAATCTGTGGTGCCTCCGTTAACGCTTTCTACATGCAGTGCAAAACAGTTTCAGCCACAGACTGTGACTCCTACTCCCATGTCCCCAACCGGACGGATTCAGAATCCAGTAGCTTTCCTTAGTGCTGTTCTTCCTTCACTTCCTGCCGTGCCATCAACCAATGCCATGGGGCTGCCCAGAAGTACACCAGCCACGTAAGTAGCATAAACCACAGACGCAGGGACAAGAAATACTCAAAGGAATGTATTTCTGTTCAAGCATGGGGGATTCACTGAAATGCAAGACTTTCATAAAATAGAAAAGTGAGTTATTTATATATTCTGGTCATTTAATCTAACCTTTACATCCAGAAGGAAAAGAAAGGATAATATTTTCTATAATTAGATAGAATTCAAGATAGAGAAATGTGATCATATAAACAGATATGCAAGAATGTGGGGGCTCAGAGTTTCATAAGACTGCACTAGAGTGAGAAAAGAGATTTCATGAGCTGGCAGGATAAGTCACTCCAAGACTTTGCAGACATGAGGTATAAAAACATTGATACCTATTGTAAACAACAAGTAAAGTTTTAAAGGTACCTTATCCTGCAAACTATTTTTTTTAGTCCAGGTAAATCTAAGAAATGACTTATGTAAAGGTGTTTTTCTGGTTGCAATACTTCCTGTATTTGAAGACCCCCAGAAAACCTCAAGAGAGTTAATGGTTTGCACATGAATACTTTAATTAACAGTCGGCATGATTTCTCTGACAAAATAGCTACCATGATTCAAGCAAATAAGGATGATGATGTAATGGCAAGGTGGTAGCCTTAAGAGTCTCTTCTTTAATGGTGGAGTTGAAGCAAATTCCCCTTTCCAAGACTATGTGAACTTTGTGTTAGCATGGCTAGCACCTGTAAACTGGTACAACTATTTACTCATATAGCTCCAAACCCTGCAGAAAGTAAGGAATATTTCCCCCTTTCCTCAATAGTACAGTTCAACATAGTGATAGCTATCTGCAAATCACAATCTCCTGACCATCCTGCTGATGCCACATCAACCAATTTGTTATTGCAACAGAAAAATGTGTCCCTGTGTCTATAGCATTCACCATGCTGTGTGCCAAGAAATCCTACCTTCAAACCAGTCCTGAACTGCTACTGACAGACCTCCCAGCTGCCCAGAACAGCCACATAATTGCCACCACCTCGTGGCATGTGCCTGGAGCCCTTCCCAGCCCTGGCACCCTGATCAGGCACACAGCATAAACTATGAGGGTCATAGGTTTTCACTTTAGCCAGCTCAAGCCTCTGGTCTGCTTCCACAATGCTGCAAGAGCAAGCAAAAATCAACTGCAGATGTCACCAGTCCCCTTCTACCCCTTCAGAGCTGGGGCACAAGCGCTCAAGTGCTGTTCTCTCTGCATTAATGCATTTGCATTTAACCCCCGCAAAGTGCTTCCCTTTTTCTCCCTGCTGCACAGGCATGGCCACAGAAGTCATCACACTATGCCTACCAGGCAGACTAGTTAAATGTTATCTTCATTTCAGCTTTCCTGGGTGCCAGCCCAGAGGTGAATTCCCACACAACTAGTGCTCCTTTTGCTGAGATTCAAATCTTGACCCCTGCATGGGAGAGAGTCTTAGCAGGGCACAAAAGGTCAGGAAGGAATCTGAACAGTATCTGTGATAATCTGTAAATACCTATTGAAACTTCAGCTTCCCCTTTTGGCATTATCAATTACAGTGATTCTGGTTACAAAAGGAGCGAGAGTTCACTGTGTCTGCAGGACAACAGAAGGAAGATGCCTTGCAAAGCAATAACCAGTTGTGCCTTTACCTAGAGCCCCTGTTATCAAGATCCCAACATCTGTTCTGGTAAACTACCAGAATATTACCCACTCCCTAGTAGTGTCCTGCTGCTGAGCTCCAGCAGCACACTCTCACAGTCTCCTGACAGTCTTATTTAAGAATTTAGCTATTTTCAAACCTTGCTAAAATTAAACAGACCACAGCTACAAAATAAAAATAAAATTAATTGCTGATAGGTGTCATAAAAGGGTGAGAGAAATGAAAGAAGTAAAATTTCATGGAAAGAGTAAATGATCAATGAGGATGTGAGATAAAGATCAATGAGAAATTGTATGAACTTTTTAATTACTGCCTGATAACAGTCAAATGTACCTCTACACCTAAGGTAACATCTACACACATTTCTTTAGCATTTACTGTGACATCATTATTGCAGGATAAAAATAAATGGAACTTAGATTCCCACTGTAGCATTATAACCCTTTTTATCTTTAAGATATGTGTTTTTAATTTCTACAACACGGGGATGGGATGTCCCATTAAGATTGTACCCCAAAAAAATCAAATCCTATATCGTGCTTTGGCTTCTATGTAAATAAATAATAGGCTCCACCATAACATATCATATCATACCATACAGGTGACAAAATATGTATATACTGGTTGCTGCATGTTAGTATCAGAATTTTCTTTTAATAGCCCAACCCAGGGATTAACAAAGAAAAACCTGAAGTCTCTGCCATTAGCAACAGAGGATTCTATTCGGGAAAACAAAGCTGCACTCGTAAAGGACCTGGAAAGAAAACTGCATTTCAGAGAGGATGCTAATCAACAAAGTGGCCAGCAGGTAAGAAAATCAAGTGTTATTAAAATAAATTTCACTCATGAACAAGACATATTACGAAGTAAGAAAAAAGGTGTTTGTGTGGGTGAGCTGCTACACTACTTTGCAGGGGGAGCTTTCATGTGAGCATTGGTTTGGAATAGCAAACTGGAGCTTTAAACAGAAAACATGAGGGATGCAGCTGGAGAAAATTCATTTTGTGACTGAGCAGCATTTTTCATTTCTGATCATCTCAGGGGCTGGTAGAAATGTAAAATTTTATTTTCATGGAAGCTTCTGGACATTAGCTTTTATTGTTTTTGCTTTACATGTGCTCAGTTCATTGCCCATATACACGTGCATACACTCTGTATTTTAAAACAGAGTAAATTAAGTAAATTACTTTTTAAAAAAGAGTAAAGTAATGAAACAGTTTAGGTTAAAGTCTTTGTTTTTCTTGTGGTTGAACTAAAATGGACTTTCAATTTTTTAGCATTAAACCTATCTTTTCAAATTTCCAAACTTACATGAATTGACACGAACTTCTCGGGAACTTTATTATTAGACTTTAGCAAAATAACAAGCCTTTTACAAAGTTCAAGGAACTAAATATCAGTTCACTCTTAACTGGAATCAATGAATTCACTGAATGTGGGCACTGTCTATGAAAACTAAAGAAGAAATAAAAAATGAAATAGTATAAAGAAATGGCTGTAAATCAGGTTCAAGCACTCTTGAGTAACAGTAGGACATGCTAAGGACTGCTAGATAGCTGCTCTGCCTGCAGGTGACTATTCTTCTCTCACCTTGGCCATGGAGCCCTCCACAGCTGTCCCACCAGCTCAGGCTTAACGCAGCAAATAAGGGTTTACCCCCATCTGTCATCAACCAAAGAACTTTTCACAACATCCATTACCCTTCAGACAGAGAACATGCAGAGAGAAGCAAAACGCCACCGAGTCTCTGGAGCAAAGTCCCCTCTGTGGACAACTGCAGTGTAATCCCTAGGGTTTTTTAATTTCGCTGTTGACCTTTCTTTCTGGCACATCACACTGCCAAAGCACTTTGAGTAACACAACTGGCAAGCAGTACGTTTTGGAGATGAACCACAAGTGTTACAATTTGTACTTGCTATGGTAGTAAGAGAAATTATTTAGAGAGCTACTGTGAAATACCAGTCAGTCTTTGGAGTTAACTGCATGATAACCTCTTTAGAAACAATGATCACTACTAGTGTCAGAGTTATCTGCTGACAGAAAAAGTTATTTATACACTTATTTGCTATACTGTATGAGACCAAACCTAAATCTTGATTCTCAAATTCCTCAAATACTGAAAAAGTTCAAAGCTTGCACTTCTCTAATTGTTACTGTAATTAGAATGCCAATGGCAATGAACTAAAATCAATAAAAGTTCCTTCATTTTCCTCTCAATTCCCAACTTTAATCCCTTCTGATTTCCTCTTCTCATCTGAGAAAAGCCTACTCCGGCAAATTCAAGTCTGATTTTTCTCCTCCATAAAGGCACTGATTATTTAAATAGACTACAGGATGAACAGTATTTTCCAAAATTCCTATTGCTATATAGAACAATCAACATAATGAGAATAACATGCTGCAGTGCTGGATTCACACCTATATATTTAGTCCTGTTTTTTCCTCATATAGTTAATACAATTAAAAAGGAGACATTTTCATTCCACACATAGCATATCTGTATTAAATCAATTATTGTAATGGTAGGGAAGGGCTTACTCCCTTTCTCATAAATACAAATGCAAATCTCCTCTGTGTGAGAGATCACTGCATAATGGAGTACAGCATCCAGTAAGAATCTCAAATGCTGGTTTCCTTGTATTGTCTACATGCTATTTTAAAAACTCCTTCTCATAAAATGTGTCCTCTGGTGTATTTTTATTTACAGCACTGTACTGGGACCTCCCACTTCAATAGCAGAGTTTATTCTCATTTACAATACCTGCAGAGCACGCAGGGATCATCCAGAACAAATGCTGCAGATGACAAGCCTGTGCCTTGGTATTGTCTTGTGTTGCTACAAAAAGGGCAGTAATGAACAGGAGGGATTTGCATTCTGGTGCTCTATTTATTATCTAAAATTGCCTTCCTTGTGAAAAATGTTTAGTTCACAAGATGAGATTTTTCCGAAGTGTCAGCATTATGCACTCAGCATGATATCTGATAATCCAGATGTACTCCTTCTGTTTCATCCAGTACGTCATTCATCACCAACAATAAAGAAATCCAGGATCACAACATAGTTGGTAATTCTGCTGATGCTGCATGAGACAGAACAGATTAGTCTCTGGGCTTCTGCAGCTATGAGGTGCTGACAGAAATACAAATATGACTTTGCTAAGATTCTAGCTGCAACTTTGATCAAGTACATGCAATAACAAGCTGTCATTTTGACCAGAAAAACACTGCCATACACATCATTTCTGCAGATGGTGGCATGCTGTATGCCAGGTGAAATTTCATCACAATTAGGAGTGCTGAAAAAATATGTGATTCAGTCACACCCAGACATCTTCAGTCAGAGTTGCTTAGTTCTTTCAAACAAAAGGGGCACTGAATGAGGACTGGCTTTATGCAATTACAGGAAGACGATAGGACAAATCCCAGGATAGAGGAGACTTGCCTCAGTGTCTTCCTTGGCTCGAAGACAATCAAATTCATAACTCTGAACTCCCACAAGGACAAGCTTCACTCCTTGCCAGTGGGTACATGTAGTGTTGGTGCTGTCCCAGGTTGCTGAAATAATTAAGCATTCGTTATCAGCGGGAAACAAATCTGGAAATCCCACCTTTCAGAACAGGTTCTGTAACAGGTGGCCTGAGCTTTTCTACCACCTTCTCCAGCTCAAGTAATAAAACTTAAGACTTTCAGGCACCAAGAACAGGCCCTCAATTAGCAGAACATTTCAAAGGACATTTCAGCTTAATGATTTGGGTCCTCTAAGGAAGCTGTTAGAATTTCTTCCAGCTTGTGATGGAGAAAATGAACAGAGACAGATTGAGACAGAGAAATGAAAAGAGAATCACCCTCCTGCCCAGAAATGAGGACAAGCAACACCTGGATTCTTGTCCTTGATGTAGTGGATGTTTCAGTGTTTCTTCAAGGTGAAAGAGGACAAGAAGGACAAAGAACACCCCTGTCCACTCATCTCCACCCTCAGAATGTTTTATTGGCACAAAGCTTGGAGTTTCCTCTTGGAGACTGAGATTGAAATGCTGTGAGACCCAGCATCCAAGTCTCATAACCTCAGTGAGTGTCCAGGTAACTGCACCACTTAATGAAAGGAGAGCACAGTCAGCATTATCTGCAGTTCCCAAAATCTGTCAGTCTGGTCCATTTGGCCTTTTATCTGCCCTACAAGTGAAATATCGCAGTAATGTTCAGTTAGAATATGTCACGTAGAAACAAAAAGGCATGTGGGGAGAAAAGGAAAGAAGGAGGTTTTGGGGAGACTTTGGCAAATGGAAAAACATAATTGTATAGTGGAAACTTATTCTTTTACCCTGGTATTTGAAAGCATTCACAGGCTTCACCAATAAAAATAAATATATAAATATTTCCCCTGAAAATAGAGGGAATTCAGCTTTACAGGAAAAATTTAATTAAACCTCAAAATCCTGTACAGTAATAAAACTAAATTAATTACCTGAGCAATAATAAAGGAAAGCAGAGTTAAATACCAGGGCCTGGTTTATACATTTTGGTTATGAGAACTACAAACTGTGCTCACATATCTGTGTCATTTACTATGAAGAATATCATGTGGCCATGCTGATTGGTTGTGTCTTATGTAAGACTCAGATAGCAGCTTTATTTTTAGGACAAAGGAAAAACTTTAGAAAATGATGCACAGCCTTCACAAGAATATTCTTTACTTCTGCTAGAGAATCCTTGATAAGAAACTTCAGGGCAGAAGAGATGCAGGGTTTGTCCAAAAGCTTTCAGATCACTAAAACCAAAGTCTGTAAAGCCATGTGAAGATCCCAACTCATCACACAGGCCTTGATACCAGTAACACCTCGACACTGATGACACAGAACCATCTCCTTGCAGTTCACACACTGAGCACTCAATCTCAGAAATGCCCAGGAGTCACCCAGGACTCTGTTCCCTAGGGCACAAAAATTACACTTAATTCAATCACTCCAAAAATCTGGCTCAAAATCAAGCTTCACATCATCTCTCAAAGGTCAGCAAATGTCGGCAATTTTAGACTAAGGATGGGAACTAAACCACAAAGACTCCCCATGGAAGCTTGTCTGCTCTGTACTAGAAATGAGAAGATATTTAGGAACCTGACCAAGACAAATTGATATTAATATGTATAAACTCTCTGTAATTGTGGAAATGAACAGTTGAACAACCACTTTTGGCAGTCTCAAGACCTAGATCTAATCAATAAGAAAGTACAGACAGGTTTTCGTGGTAGGGATCCTGGCTTGCAGAGCTCACCATATCAGAGAGGCAAGCTGAACTCTTCATGCTTGTACACACACTCACTCCAGCTGCTAAGTCTGTGGGAATTGGAGATGGCAACTCCATTTGCTTTATCTCTTCTTGACTTCTTGCTTAATCACTCTGAACTGTATTTTCATGAAGTTCACACTTTATGAAACAACGACTTGCTAGGCTCTTCAAAGATTTGTGTTTGGATAAGCATGAGATTCATGCCTAGTGCTGTGTAGGATGCCCCATACAATTCATCTGCAAGAAATAAATCGCCCCAGTGGTACCTCTTCATAGGACATGATGTGTGGAGAAAAGCCTGTACCTTGGATCTGATGCTTTTTGATTCCCACTGCTGAGAGGGGAACAGGGGGAAGAGAAAGAATCCAAACTAATCAGGAGATTTCAGCCAGAGTAGCCTAGATTAGACTGGGAAGTTAAGGAGTGTTACAGCTTGGAAACAGATGCTGAGATGCAATATATGCCACTTTCTTAGATAAACTGTTAAATGGATTTGGAATAACTCTGCCAAAAAGCCAATCTAGTAAAAGTTACAAAACTGGGACTAAATTGGGAAATTTATCTAGAGTTGGCATTAAGTTGGCAACAGAATTGTTTTTATATCATATATAAGAATCAACAGTGGAGTAGAGTACTGTTAGCCTTTCTGTTTGTGGTAATTTCCATGAGCTGCTATGCTAACATCAGATAAATTTGATTCTACAAGCTTGTACTAACTGTTAGTATGTATATTCACTAAGATCTGAATCCTGCTAAAGATAAATTTTAACTTCAACAGATGCAGGACTTTAGAACTCGTATTCATACACAAGGGTGCTTAGAATCTTACAGGAATTACTACATTCTATGCAATTCCCTTTTTGCCAAAAATATTCACAGGCAGTAGAAAGGCCCAGGAGTTAAATTACTTGACAAGATCTAGGAGACCATGATCCAGCACTCTGCTCTGTCACAGATATTTTTGTGTCACCTTAACAGGTCCCGCAGCTTCTTTAGGCCTCAATTTCCCACCAGTAAAATGCAGGTAATAGCCCTGCCCTGAAGTGTGCTGTGCTCTCAGGTGGTTAAAAATTATGGTTATGGGGCCAAATAGATCCATCACAGAGACAAAATGATGTGAACCTGTACCTTCAGCAAGACTGGCATTGAGAGAAGATTTTGTTTGTTGTGCAGGACAAAGTACAGCCACCCATCAGCAGCCTACAACGATATTGCCAAGGCAGAGCAAAGGCAAGCAGAAGGAAAGCTGCATTTCACTTCTCTATCTGCCACTGAGTTCCACTAGAACGCTACAAAACCCCTTCCGATACATACTCAGCACATCTCCTGGCTTTGCTTTGGCCAGTTTTAAGTCTTTTACCCTTCAAACTACAATATTAATACAATATTAATACAACCACCACTGCCTAGTCCCCTTCTGCACCCTGTGCACACCAAACAATGTGCATTGCATGTAGGAGAAATAGCCAGGTTTCCAAAGCTGCAGTCTACTCAGCATATATAGATAAATATATACAATTTTAGATGCATTATATTCATTGTACAAAGCATTACACCACTGAACAGGAGCTTGAATTTTTCGCTGGTAGATATAATAATTTTAAATTTTAATTTCTTATATATTGAACAAGTGTGTGAATTACTGCCTGTAAGTTTCATGTTCTAGGAAAGCCGCCAAAAAAGCAGCTGCAATGCTACATTTTTGACTCCAAACCAGGGCCTGAACCTTTGTACTCTTTCCCTCAGTCTCCTCAGTATGCTGAACTGCAGCCTAGTTTTAACATTCTACCCCGTGGCCACATGGGCTTGTTCTTCGTGTGGCACTTTATGAAATATTGTCTGCGCGACAACAACAACACTTTGCCCTACACCACTTCTGTAATCACATTCAGAAATAGGCTTATGGCTTCTGTGATAAAAACAGTTCTTCAGAAAGCCCTATTAACAACTACTTTCTGTTCTTGCTAATCCTAAAAGCAAACCTACCAAACAAGAAAAAACCTCCAAGATGATACTCTGCGTACAGAAGTGTATTTTCACTTCTTTCACTTATTCAGTGATTTCTGTTCTTTATAAGAAGTTCAGTGTAACATCTTCGGTCTCTGAATGCTGGCGTTCAAATTTTCGCAGCAAAGTTAACTTGGTCTTGTTGGTTTGTTTGTAAATTTATACAGGCATATATGTGCACACTGAACACATTTAGAAAAGTATGAGGACAAACACATAGGAAACAGGGGCTGTGGGAACCCTAACTTCAATGTTTTCTGATTTAAAATGTATTTTTCAATATAACTCCTTTAAATGAGCAGCCAAACTCCTGCAGTCAGCCTGCACAGTTCCCAGGCAGAGACTTGCATTTGTACAAGGACACTTAGGGCTTCCATGAGCAGGAAGCAGCTGCCAGCAATGACAACCCTGTGCTGATAGTGCAGCACTATGCTTTTGTTTTCACTAAGTGCTACTTTTATACTTCTTCATGTGTATCCACATACATCCAGAGTCACATGCAAAGAAACGTGGAGAAAACCTGTCCATGACCAACTTCAAAGGGTCCCATGAAGCACATTCCCTCCTCTATTGTATTTTCTTCTGCAAGCAGACATTGGAAAAGGAAGAAGTGCCCATATTTCTTAATGAAGTAATTTGTAGGAAGTTAATATCCTCAGCACATTAGCCAGGAAATAAATGATACACTGTGTTCACAGAAAACATTTTAGGATCTAAAGCAGATGCAAGGTTAATTTGCTTAAGTACAACTTGAAAATTATTGCTTTAAATTGATTTATGTTAGTTGGTTAAATCACTTAAGACGAATATGCACTTCTGGAGTAGAGGAAAAAAAATATGTTAATTGTTTCTATCAGCATTATTTGGTTTAATCTGTAGGCCATCATGCCTACAGCAACCCTACCCTATAAAATCTATCATAACATACAGTGGCTTCTTTTCGACAGCAATAATTCTAGAAAAAAATCCATACAAAAAACTGCTGACTTAACTCAGATGTCTATAAACAATACTGGACTGTGCCATCAGCTTGCAATATTTCAAAATTTAACTCTGTTCTGCAGCATTTTGTTCTGCAGACAACACCTTCCACATTAACATGATGCCTTAAAAGTGTAATGGTAATGCCTTTCTAGTCCCATTACTTCCCTCTGCTACAGCAGCCACTACCTAATTTTTACATTATTCTGCCTTCCTAAAAAGACAGGCCTTTTCTCAGTATCAAGGGTAAAACACTGATTGCTTAACTTTGCCTTGGAACACTATAACCAGTTTCTATGTGGGAAAATGATCAGTTTGGTTGGTGAGAAATCAGAGAAACTCTGGTTTTACACTGGCTTTAATGAGATGAGTATTTGATCTATAAAGCAATTTGCTGAGACCTGCTGCATGAGAGAAGAGAGATGGAACCTTATCAAGCTGTTTGGTGCTCCCTGGCCACTGGCCAGCCCCCTGAGGAGGTGGCTGGTAGCACCCAGTGCTTGGCTCCCAGCCTTTGGCACGTCTCATACTGGGCCAGAGCGGCCAGCTCAAAGCTCTGCTTGGCAGACCTGGACTTGCAGGACAGTGTCAGAGAGCAGGGTGGCCCTGTCAGAGTGGGGGAAGGTGTTAAAGGTAAGGAAGTGATCTCAGAGGGAGGACTCAGCCACCTAAGCTCCCTGCGAATGCTCCCGGAACCTTGTAGCTCTCCGCACTGCCCCAAAGCTGTGTGGAAAGCCCTGCAGCATCAGAGAACAAGGCTCGAGTGCAAGGAGGAGAAACTTCATTCATCAAATTCCTTTCCTACCTACTCCAAGCTGGCTGCCTTTTCCTACCACAGCTAACCTTTTCTAGAGCTGACCTTAAAGTAACCTTCCCAAAACAGACATTTTTGATGACAACACACAACGTCCACCAGTCTGGTTCCAATTCAGCTGTTACCAGTGTTTATTCCACCATAGCAATTTCCAACTTCAATTTTTACTTTGTGGCTGCCACATTTTCCTCCTCTCGCCCCCAAGTCTTACTAACCCATCTCCTCAAAACTCTGCTCTAATGTCTAAACTTTTGGCCACTTCTGTCTCCTTGGTCTCCTGAAGAAAGCAGAAGAGTTTGTCAGCTAAAATTTTTTGCTGCCTCTCCATCTTTTCTCCCTACTATCTGGAATTTACAGGTCAAGAGCATAATCAGCAGTAAGACGGAATGGCTAAATGATCAGGAATGTAATTGCCAGGGACTTGGGATATCTGCTGGTTCTTTAATTTACATTCTATAAGATTTCAGACAAGATACATTTCCAAACCTTGTTTTTTCAGCAAGTTGAATATATCTACACCTATTTGTTGGTTTCTAAAATTCTGTTTTCAATAGAATTTGGAATGCAAGCTCTGGGCTTAAAACCTGCACAAATCCAGGTCTGACCAAACTCATTTGTCTTCCACAGGTAATACACGATTCCCCCCAGAAAAGGTACTCTGTAATGGCTTAAGCAAGGAGCTCTTGCAGCTGCATATGTCAGTGCAGCAGGCAGTGTGTGCTACCTGAGAACTCCATCCACATGTAGCTGTAGTGCTCCACCAAGCCCAGGACAAACATTGGTTTGGAGGCACAAACTGAAGTTGGCTCTTGGTCTGAGGCTTCGCAAGTCTCAGCAAGAGACATTTGGTCAAATGCCTCCTGGTCTAGACAAGAGATTTCCTCATGCAAAACAGCTAAGTGATGAGACATTTGTAATTGACTTCAGGGGATCAGGAGAAAGTTCACAATCACTTCAAACTATCTAGAAATGTTCATCTATGTAGGAATATGCTGGGTTTATTGCATGATCTGTTTAAGAATTTCAATGTAATATATTTTGCTTTCTCAGTTACACCAGCTAGAAATTTGTCCAATTTTAACCTGAAGTTAATTACTCTGAAAATATGTCACTTTCTTCCTGAGTTTTTCCTTTAGTAGGTACAGTTTTCTTTATTTAATTATGAACTAAAATATATAGCATTTATTTCTATAATTAGCAGGTGACTAATATTTGAACACAAAATCCTCAAAAACTTGGTTTGTTTTAATGATCTCTTTTGATCAACAGTATGCAAGAGTGTAATTCTTTTTGATAGGGACTTAGAAGAATTACATGTTTAATTTCTTTTGCTTTGAAAAAACTCAGTCTCATTAATTATATTGTACAGACTCACGATGCAATATCTGTGCCTGCAAACCAAATTCAGGATGTCCTAGGTTTACTTAGGCTTTGTTATTATCACTTGCTGTAGAGTTAGTCTAAAAGTGCCAGTGACTGCAAATACCCCAGAACATGACTGGTTTTGTTTAGACCTGTGCCTCTCTCGCCCTGCAGGAATACAGGATTTCAAGCTTTGAGCAGAGGCTGATGAATGAAATAGAATTTCGCCTTGAACGGACACCAGTGGATGAATCAGACGATGAAGTCCAACACGAGGAAATCCCTACAGGCAAATACATAGCTCCTATCTTTGATAAGAGACTCAAGCATTTTCGGGTAATGGAAGGATCCCCTATTACATTCACCTGCAAAATAGTTGGAATACCTGTTCCCAAGGTACGTCATTCTAACTGTAACTGGCAAAGGAACAAAACCCAGCTACCCAATATATTCTGTACATCCCTCCTAAGCACATGGCTCTGTGGAGAGAGCTCCCAAACTAACCATTTCCCCTGCCTTTCTAAAATAACAGTATCTGCCCCTGAGCTTGCATCAGGCCTTAAGGTACAGGCACCTGACTCCAGGAGACACAGAACTGCACAACTCCCAGAACTCAAAAAGAGGAGAACTGATCTAATCAGTAGCACACCCAGAAAAGAGAACCTGATGGGCCCAGCTATGATATGCAGCTTCCCGAGTTCAACCTGGAATCATTTTGTTTCACACTATAACTGACCTGCAAAGTTTATAATATTCTAAAATTTTATCACTCAATTTACATTATTTTCACTGTTAAGTCATGGGGGTGTGTCTGATCACTACAGGTCTACTGGTTCAAGGATGGCAAGCAGATTTCAAAGAAAAACACACATTTCAAAATGAACAGAGAAGAAGATGGAACATGTTCTTTACACATTGAAACTGCTACTAATGATGATGATGGCAACTATACGATTATGGCTGCAAACCCACAAGTAAGGAGATTTTTTTTTCCTTTACAAAAATGCTTGTTTCATCTCTTTCTAATGTATGTTAACAAGAACACAAATTAAGCCAGACTTTGCATCTAGTGGTGACTATATCACAAATCAGATGCTTCAGAGCACAGGAGAGAAAACTCTGTAAAGATGACTGATGAAACTACTCCCCTATTAGACATACAGTCAAAATCGTTAAGGACATTTTTTCATATTGATAACTCCTGCCCTATCTCCTTCTTACTCTTAGATGCTGATAGGTACCTGTTGAGATGTGGTGACAAGACAGACATAATGTTTCAGGCAGAAAGAATAGAGCAGAGAGAGACAAATAGTTACATCAAATTTCGAACTGTTAGCAAACACAGTTATTCTCTTTATCTAGGATGCAAAGATGTGGATCTGAAAATAGTCTCACTCCCTTACACCATTCTCCTTGACCCCATGTGCTAGCTTAGCTGTTCATTTAGAAGTACATTCATCAGGCAACTTTTTCCAGAGTAAACGTTTCTCTTTGTTTAAAATTATATTTCTTTTCAGTTTCTGTGTGGCTGCATTTAAAGTATGCCAGTATGAAGGTACTAGCAGACAGTACCTGTGGCAGGAATAAACAATCAGGGACAGGTACCACTGCTAAATGCATTGCCACAGCCTGGAAGAATTTGAGAAGCCCCTGCCTCAACTGCAGGCTAGAAGTATTTGCTTTGGGAAATTAGTATTTTCAGTATAGTTCAACTACTTTATAAAAATAAATCCTAATGCCTTGTAAGTGTTCAATACTTATTATTTAAAATGAAGTCAGCTATTAACCAACTATTAATTCTGTTTCCACTGTGATTTGCAGGGGAGGATCAGTTGTTCAGGACACCTCATGGTTCAGAGTGTCCCTTTTCGGGGACGAATATCAACAACTCAGCCTCACAGGTGAAAGAAAAAAGTCTTGCAGACCTTCTTTATGTTTTTTACTGAAGGCAAACAAAATAACCATTTCACTTGCTGAACTTCAGTTCTCAATCATAAAATGGAAATAACAGCAGCAGTTCCCTCCCAGCAGGTCACTTCTGTGTTTTTGAAGGTCATCCTCAAATACAGGGAAGTTTAACTATGATTTCATTTACTTCTTGTAATGGAGCTAAAGGCAAGGGATGGATTAGTAAAACGAAATTCAGCCAAAAAAAGCAAAAAAGAAGCAAAGGCTGGCTTGGGAATCTAAGGATACTACATGATACAGTTAACTCGATAATCTTTCTAAATGGAAAATATGCAAGAATGAAACTACAATCAGTCCATTTCTTTCTTCCCTTGGTGAAACTCAAGCTGTCTCTCCATCCTTTTCCCCAATTTCTTCCTTTTTTTTTAAGCATTAGGAAAAAAGAATCTTACTTCCAAACACCCACATGTGATTTTTGTGTTGCAGAACACGACCCCGGGTGCCAGAAGGAGACAAAGAGGCAGTTCAAGAACGTTTTTTCAGGCCATACTTTCTACAGGCTCCAGGTGACATGGTGGCACATGAAGGGCGACTCTGTAGGTTGGATTGTAAGGTATTAACTGGTTCCTCTGTTCACTCTCACTTTCCCTGTCTCTGTATATGCAGTGCTATGTGTTTTCATGTTCTTTATTGCACACATGAACATTTTCCATTCAAGTTTTAATGCTTCATTTTAAAAACTATTTCTTAATGCCATTGTCTCTGAGCTGATTCCAGGGATTTCTTTTGAACAAATGCTCTATGGGATGAAGAACACAGAAAACACAACGCAGAAACAGAAGGCTCACTTACAAGGTTGTTCAAATTACTAGATATGTTCACTGTGTCCTTTACCAGTATGAACTTCAGAAGTTCTGCTCCATTATCAGATTCTTGAACATAATCCAGAATAGCACAAAACCATGAGAAAGAGAGGATTCAGCAAGTTGCTTTGTGTTCAAACAAATGTTCCCATTGTATTGGACTGAATTACTGAAGATTAATACTCCCTGACAAGAGGGAACTGAGCCCAGTTCATTTTATGCTTCCCCAGCATGCACAAAGGCAGAAACACCCCCATTTACTGATTGAAATCCTGACATGAAAGAGTTGTCAGAGGTTAGAGTACACATAGTGAACATTCTGTTCTTGAGCACCTTTAAGAGAATCATCTGTTCCAACATATTCTGGTAGCCCCTCCATGTCCCTGCAGTGCAGCAAAAGTGGCAGTGCTGACACTGACCTCTACCCTGAAGCTCTGAGGCACAAGTCAATGTCCTGAAGATAAGCAAGACTCATTACTATTTAATTTACAATGTAAAGTTTACTAAGAGCATGCCAAAGAATTTGGTTATTCCTAGTTCTCCTATCCTGGCACAGCTTGTAAAGCCTTAAAGTAGGTCTGGCATTGCAAAAACCTGGGAGAGAGCAATCCTCACTCAGGCAAGTACCACTTCCCTCTTTCTCTGCTTTGTAAAATACTGTTTGGAAAGCAGTATTTTAGACATGAGGAAGTACTGCTACCTATTGAAAAGGTTTTATTACTATAATACAGTCTAATAACCTTTCAAAAAATACTTAATTTGTGGTGTTCTAAAGCATGCAAGTTCGACAGCTATGAAGTATTATATCATTCTTCATCAAATTTTACAAAATACAAAGTAATTTGTATAGAAGATTTTTTTCATCTCTGTTAAACTCTGTAGTATTTTAGATCCAGGAATTTTATTTATATTCAGCACCTAAAAAAAAGGGAAAACTAGCAGATTTGGAGTCTTTTGTGAATCTCATATTCTAATTTCATATCTCACAAACTAAGTTCCTTCCTGCCTAAGAAAAAATGTAGATCTTTTATGTATTTTTAAATCTTTTTCCTCGTTTCTTTTCTGGTTTTTCTGACTACTTCCATTTTGGAAGTAGTCAGCAGAGAAACAAAAACTGATAAATACTTTTTTTTTAAATATTTCTTTTTTTAAAAAACATCTGTTCTGGTCTTGGACATGATTCAGCTGGTATTTGGAAAAAGGCCTGGCTCTGAATTTACTAGCCTCTCCTGTCAGTTGGACATTTGTCTCGAGCTGCTTCCCTGTCTCTTAGGTGAGTGGATTACCAACTCCAGACCTGACGTGGCTCCTGAATGGCAAACCTGTGCTCCCAGATGGCAGACACAAGATGCTGGTCAGAGAGACTGGAGTTCACTCTCTGCTCATCGATCCTCTCTCCCAAAGTGATGCTGGAACTTATACTTGCCTTGCCACTAACAAAACAGGACAAAATTCATTTAGTCTGGAGCTCACTGTTGTAGGTAAGAAGCACTGAAAACCTAGTCTCAGTGATGATGTTATCTGTATGCATTTCTTCAAACTTACCTTACAAAGTTCCCCTACAGACAAGTATAAATAAATAGTTAATGCACTGAGAGCAAGAGACTCCAACAGCTGTAGATACAGATATGTAAATTTTATATTTATTTTTCCCTCCTCAGGTGATGGAGAGAAGCACACCTGGTGTTCACTTGACTAGTGCACTCCTGTTACTAAGAAAGGGCCCTAAGAATTCTGCCTCATTTTCACACTACCTCTCCTCTGGGCAAAATGACATTCTTAATTTTCTCCCCAGAAAATGCTTAGGGTTCGAATTCCTAACATATGTTGAGGTATCCTAGATTTCAGCCCAAATTTTATTGATTTAAAAATGTTTTTAAATAGAAAAAATTAAATGTGAATACTGGTCTTTAATAAAGCCTTAGAAGATGTGAGATATTGAAATTTATAGATATGGCAGTAACTTCCTGCTATGGTAGTACGTTTAGACCCATTAGACATGCATATATTCATTTATGAATTTCAGTTCTGCCTATTGTTTACTTTATGTTCCCTTACAGAGGCTATGTTATGGCATTTCATTTCCCTTGCAATATCCCACTAAAAATTCACACCCTATTTTGGTATCACAAGAATCTTTTATTGTGTTCTTCCATACTGTTCAAAGAGAAGCAAAGAATAAAATTTCTGTTGTTCAATAATTCTTTTTCCAGCAAAGGAAGTAAAAAGAGCCCCCATGTTTCTGGAGAAGCTTCAGAACTGTGGAGTTCCAGAAGGGTACCCTGTCAGATTAGAGTGCAGAGTTGTGGGAATGCCACCTCCTGTATTTTACTGGAAGAAAGATAATGAGACCATCCCATCCAACAGAGAGAGGATGAGGTACTGTCCCATAACACCCATGCCTCAAGTTTCTTGTGGCTGGACCAACTGCTTCCATGAAACCTTGTGTGATAAGTACAGATGGTGGTGCTTTAAAAACAACTTCTTTCACCCACATAAAGCTGTAAAAAGCTTGCTTCCCTGTGGGGTGAACAATGGCTGTTTCCTTGGTTCAGAACAAAGGCATGATGCAGCACTGCTTCAGAGTGGGGATGGAGCTTGCGGGCCATGGGCCTGACAGAGTGTATGAATCTCCTTATCCAACATCCTCTGACATGGTATTTTAATGCATTTGAGCACCTTATTCTCTCTAAGCTATTTTTTCCCCAGTTGAGTTCCAACTAGATATGAATTCAAACTCAGAACAGTTTCAGTGCCCCAAAGCATGGGATAATAGAGAGTTTATCATATTAGATAGAGAAGGTGATAACAAAGTTGGTCACAAAGGCAAAGACTTTGATCCATGCTTACAAAATAAAACAATCTTCAGGCTGCTCTCACAGTCAAATGCATCACTATTTTTTAAGTTTGTCAGAACAAAAGCTGATAAAATAATGTGCCTGGCTGTAATTAACAATTAATTGCTTTTTTAAAAAAATATTTCTACTTCAGCATATATCTGATCTTTAATATTTTATTTCAGTTGATTCCAACTAATGATTTGATGCAATCACTGGATCTCTGAGATCAGCTTCAAGAAGTACCCACACCTTCACACACATTCCTGCAGGCTATCAGTAAAGAAGCTGGCTCTGCAGCAGCACCTGTTAGGGATGCACACCTATCACAAGGGAAAGCATTATTTGAAAACTCTTTCAGTGGTCACCCTGTCCCCACCCAGACACTGCTGTCCCTCTCCAAAAAACCCACCTGATTCTGACCTCCTACAGCCTGTATTCTATATGGTTTGGGCCCAGTCCTATTTAATATCTTTATAGATGATCTGGAAGAAGGGATTGAGTCTACGATTAACAATTCATGGATTACAGCAAATAGGTGTTCCCATTTCATAGGGATTGTTGTTATACACATGAAAGAAAATTAACAACTGTCTTAAAATGCCACATTTCCAGTTGTTTCACAAAAAGTTAGAAACCAAGCTTTTGCTTCAGCTCAGCAGAGGAATGGCTAAGGAAAACCTCCCACACCCCACAATGCCAGGAGCAGGGTTGTGGCAGGAGCAGGGTTGTGGCAGATCTGCTGTTTCAGCCAGTTGAGACCAGACTGCCCCAAAGGCTTCCAGTGGCTCTGCACAGACCCATGGGCAGCATCGACCCTGTTTGTCCCTATCCTGCCTCACTATTGCCTTCCTGCCTGAGAAGGTGATGCTTTTGTATCACAATAAGGACACACACCAGCTCCTACACCAATGCACCCCCAGCATAAGGCTAACTGTGTAGCGCAGGGAGCAAAGGGTGAATGTTCCCTTTTTTATCTGAGCTGTCAGAAGCATAAAATGCCCTCTTGTCCTGAAAGTCTGTGGTTTCATTCCAGTTCATAAGGAAACAAAATCTCAAATTTCAGAACATCCTTGAACTTCAAGTATTCTGAAGTACTCATCTCACACCTCTTCCTTTATAATGAGAGAAACACTTGGGTTGATAAAAAGGACCAGCCTCAGCCTAGAGAGCAGAGGAGCCTCAATTCTGTTATATGCTACTGAAAGTTTTTCCTGGAAACTGCAGCCACAAAGTCTTAGATCACTGGAGAGCAAAGGAAGTGGAGGGAACAATGAAGCAGGTTTCTTTCAGAATGTTAGCTAAGCAAATGTTTCTGATTTTCTCACTTGCTCATTTTCTCCTGAAAAAGGGTGCCCCAAGAAAGTTTCTGACTGGCTCTGGTTGTTCTTATGAAAAGCATCCCAACTTTGTGCAAGTGCTCTTGGTATTTTGTCATGTTCTTGTTACAGCTTCTGAACTAGGAAAAAATAGAGTATGATTGTGCAGCAGCTTTGCATGGGTTTAGTTCAATAGTATTGAATAAATAATGCTAATATTAACACATCCAGAGCAACAATTCAGCTCCTGCTGCCACATCATGGCTGTGAGGCCACACTGAAAGCAAATCTATTGACTATAGATGTCTCAGACTGCTAGCTCTTTGAGAATAGAAATGAAAACATATCTGTTTCATATTTAATACACATATTTTAAAATCTGAAAACTGATATGCTCTTGGGAAATACTAACTCCCAAACACTTGTTTTTCCCAGCATGCATCAAGATACAACAGGGTATGTCTGCCTCCTGATCCAGCCTGCCAAGAAAGCAGATGCTGGCTGGTACACCTTGTCTGCAAAGAACGAAGCTGGCATTGTCTCCTGTACTGCTCGACTTGACATATACGGTAGGGATTGGCTGGGAAATAAAACAAGCCCCCAACTAGCTCTTAGTCTGGGTTTGACATTTGTTAGAAATCAGTGTCACACCATGGCCACAGCTTAATGAGGCCCCAGAAGAGATATAATGATACAGCTAAATGGCCAAACCAGCTCTGCTTCATCAGCGTAAAGGAGGGTAAGGAAAAAAAGCCAAAGGAGGGGCCTTGCACAATATTCTCTACTCCCGTTTCCCACCTTCCAGAATCCCTAGACACATAAGCATATATTTTCGAGTTGAACCTTAACTCTAGTGCCTCTGACACATCTGTGCTACAGCCTTGACCTAGCAATAAATTGCACACAAGAAAGCAGAGCCCTTCTTCCACAGAGCACAGGGGGTGCAAACCAAGCCGAACTGATGGGGGCTGCTTTACATCCAATTCGTTTGTCTAGGACTCAGAAGGCCCCAGCACACTTCAAGAACTACAGCACATCATTTAACTGTTGTCTCTGCAAGATGGAATAGACAAAGCAAAGTATTTCTATCGCTTAAAGCTGAAAACTGAAACAGAAAACATGTTCCACAAACTGGCTGGATTAGAACCAGACCCTCAAAGGAAAAAACAAAAACCCCATGTTTTCAAACTCATATTTCTAATTTGTTTCTAAATCCCACCTAATTATCAGAAGTTACCAGTGCATCTCTGTCAGCCTCCTGCCACCTTGTGGTGATATGGGCAGTAGCAATGGAAGGATCAAGAAAGGGCAGGGGAGAGGGTGATTCAAGAAAGGTGATACAAAATGAAAAAATTCCTTAGATATCTAAATGCTGAAAGACATAAATTTGCAAATGAATGATTCAAGGCACTATCAAGAAAAATACAGAAATCAAGAAATGCTTCCCAATTTCAACCACATTTTCTAAAATATGCAACTCACCCCCCCCAGAGTGAGTGACAGAAGTAATTTTTATTTGTGGTATTTTGAATGGGTGGAGTCAAGAGACTGAGGGTGTGGCCTGATGTTTGTAATTCTGCGTGCAAAGAAAAATAATAATGAGTAAATAATGAGTTCAAATAGAAACAAATTGGGCACTGCAAGAAAAAATGAGGCTCTCTTTAAAATAATTTCCAGATGGGGTCAAAATTAAGCATGGAAAGATATTTCCTGTCAATGCTTAACGTGTAGATTGTAGTCTCCCACACTAAGTTACCTCAGAGCATTGGAGGTACTTGACTTCCATTTTCATACCCTTTCATTTTAACTGCTGACAGAGATGCCTATGTAATTTGGGTTCAGACCCATATGGATAAACACTGGCAAAGAAAATATAAATTTCCCTTTTCTGAAGTGTTTTAGGGATAACAACTGCTAGGTATTGCATAATATAATATTTTTTACAAAATTTTAGCAGTATTTGTTCATATGGGAACATGTAGAATGTTACTTCTAAATTACTGAATTTGGATTACATTTCCTTCAGTATTTAAAAAAATCTAGGAAACATAGTAGCTATAACTATGAGAGAGTACCATGAGAGCAATAAAAATTGCAATCACTTCCTTGAAGAAAAGCCATCCAGAGGATGAAGTAGTTCAGAATCAGAGCCCTGGCCAGTTTGTTCATCTCTGTTCATGCTATGGTATGATTTTAGTTTTGATTGCAAGGGCTTTGGAGAAGGCTACAAAGAGTCAATAATTAAATTTTGGACTTTGTGAAATCTATGCAAAGGTTCCCATTGAATTGAAGAGGGATGAAATTTTATCTGTAGACTTCAGTAAAATAACTGAACACACAAACTATGCCAATGATAGTATATGAAAGAACAGACCCTAACCCAGAAAGAACAATGCTGTGCTCTCTTCAAGGATGTTGGAAGCAACTTTCCAGGTGTGTGTATTGATTTCTTTTGTTTCACTGTGACCAGAATTAGAGGTTTATACAGCCCATTGTGTTTCTATTGCTTCAGCTCAGTGGCACCGTCAAATTCCACAAGCAGTCAAGCTCCGCCCCGGTGGCAGCCGCTACACGAACCTCAGCAGCCAAGGACTCGACATCTTCTCTGCCTTTCCAGCTCCTGAGAGCCCTATGCTGTTTTCATCCCCAACCCAAAAGTTGGTGGAGAGTGAAGAACTTTGAAAAAACAAAACACTTGTTCCAGTTGCACCTGCGGAGATACTAGAACTGTGAAAAACTAAATAAAAACAAAGAGAGGTACAACTCAAGATGCTCAAGGTTTACAAGCAACTTGTTTGTAATTCAGTGTTCTGCTGCTGCAAATGCTGCACGTAATATATGGTACAAGACTTTTGCATATGATTTTAATGCAGGATAATTGTGGTATGGAGTGTTGTGCAATAAATTCAGTACTGTGTAGTTTGCTAAGAATTACATAGTAAACATAGTTTTCAGCACCTAAAAGCCAATACCACTTCTACTTCTTGAATTAGAGCTACTGCACTGTAGCTGCCAGGGTAAGGATTGATGATGATTAGCTGGAACACTGCCAGTGAAAACACTGACATTACAGTAACAAGAATCCTGAATGAGGGTAAACAACAAGACTTTGAATGTAATTCTAAAAAACATGCCAAATGATCACAAAGCACAAGTTAAAGGGAAAAGATGTAACTCATTTTTATATATTTTAGAATACTTTAGAATTTTTGAATTCCAGACTAGATAAATATAGCATTTCATGTAGGTACAGCTGTATACCCTAAATATTTATATCTGTGTGTGTGTGTACTCCATGAACAGTGTACTCTTGGTGTAAGGGTTCATAAAATAAGGCACAGGCATGTGCACAAGGTGCAAACATAGGAAATGAAAATTCCTCCTGTCTGAAGCATGTTCTCTTGAGCCTGTAGCTGAAACTATTTTCCAGATGTGCTTCATACTTTTTTCTTCACCATGTTAGTGATCCTCTGACTTTAACACAGATGATATCAAACATGCAACTTCATGGATCTTAAATACCAGTCTCTTTTTCCTAATTTTTAATGTGCATCTACCATCTAGCTCATTTTTTAGCTAAATGGAAAGGAATTACGACCTGGTAAATTTTCACCATCATTTAGGAAATGATCACAAGTGTGGTGTCTAATATAAAGACAGAAAATTCTGTTAGTATACAAAATTTAAGAAGTTAAGCAACAGTTATATGTAAAAACCTAAAAAAACCCCTACTGTAACTAGCAGTAGTAATAAATAAGGCAGATTAATGAAAACTCAACAGAAGGTGTTAAGTGACAACACCTAATGATTGATTTAAATAGATTTGGCATCTACAGAGTTACATTAATACCCCCCAGCTGTTAGAATCTGTGGACATTCACAATGTTTTCCTGAATTTTTAAATTACTGCTAACCCTTTTCTCTGGACATTGTTTTCAAGCACTGCTTACTGCTTTCCATATGGCTGCAGAATGCAACCAAGTCATGACCAAAGTCATAGAGATGAAAAAAAAAAAAACCCCAGATACTTCCATTTTAGACTATATTTTGGGCTTTTTCTTAAAATTTTAACTTCAAAAAAATTACATATGCAAAGAAAATAATGGGGAGTTATCTTAAGAGCAAAAGAATATTGGATATAGTCAGAGACTGAGAGAGTGCCTTTCACTGGGCTTCCCACAAATATAGCTTCTATTGTCCCTAACTGTTGATTCCCTAAGGGTTTAGAGGAAGTGAATTTCTTGCTGTGTTTTACTTCCCACCCGAGTGAACACCATAAAACAAAACCATCATCATAACTCTCATGCTTTTGTTAGAAATCTCAGGCAACTCACCCCAGACTGGACAGACGAGAAAGCTAAAACACAGTCTTATCCTAAGATTTAAAACAAGGTGCAGGTATTTCCATGGGAAAGCAGAGGTTGCCCATGTTGTACCTCTTCCCTGGCAAACAAAGCAAAACTCATGGCTATTAAAAGTGATGCATTGAGTTACATGACTTCAGCAATGAGATGCACAGCTTAAGACATACTGTGGGTCTGGTTGTCTAGGATAGAGAATCTACTGCTCCTCTTATCTTCATTTGGTTTTTAGGATGGCTTAGGGATTCCAAAACTAAACCCAAAATTTAAAGTTTCCCATATTAGTTACTACTCTTGGAAAAATAATCCAAGAAAAGTTATTGGATTTTGCCTGTTTAATTCAGTGCTGTTGGGAAATTGGAATGTAGGAAATTAAGACACAAAAGATCAAACACTACTCACATCTCCAGCCCTGGTCTTCCCACTATTTCATAAACTGGAGAGAAGGTTTTGATCTGAAGTATTCCAGGTTGTATACTGGCCATCAGGCTTTATCCCTAAGCACAAGCTTAATTTGTTTAGATTGCCTGCTTGGAAGTTCCCTATGGCCCCTTTGCCTGGCTGAGAGAGAGGGGTTGGACCAGATGACCCCCTGACCTTTCTTCAGACATAAATCACTCTATGCTTCCTAAGTTTGTTTTATTTTCCACTGCCTGTCTAAATATCCTACCTGGATTAAGTTACCTGTCAGCTGAGCAGAAACTAAGAATTCAAGCAAGCACAAACTCTTCCTTTTTGCTGGAATCTAACCTATTAGGCAAGTCTAGCTACAGAACTAGAAGAAGAAAGGAAGAAGTAGTAGCAGAAAGGAATACTAGTACTCAGAACTGAATACTGAATACTAGTACTTAGAACTGGCAAGTATCTGGTTACCAGTGCTGGAATCATATTGATCAATATTAGTGACAGCAGTAGTGGTTTTCATACTTTCCAACGTCAGACATCACACACAAAACCTCAATGCAAATTGAAAGACAAAGTGCACAGTGCAAACACACAAACCGTACCTCTTCGCTTTTTCTCTGCAGTATCAGTGGAGTGTCTTCAAATTCACATCATTATAACCTGAGTTGACATGCTGAGGATTAAGTGGTACAATGTTTCTTAAAATGTACATTCAGTTCTATGGAAGTGGGAGGACAAGACTCTGAAAGACTTTTCCCAAAGATCTGTTGTAAGAAGGATTAATCCTTAGTTATTCAAGAAGGAGGCCAGAAGTGAGAGTTAAGCTACAGAAAGTGGATCATCAAAATCTGTTAGCTGAACTATAATATTCTCTCCTGGACAGTATTTACTAGCAAAGAGATCAAAACCCTTCACATTTCCCTAAAAAATGCAGAAGTCAGCAATTTCAATTACTTCCAGCAGCTCTGATAAAAACAAACTCAGAATGGTCTGTAGTTGTTACCTTTTGTTCCTTAGCTGCTACAGGACATTTCTCCCATGCTAGTACTGAGCCAATGAAGGGAGCCTGTAAAGGCAGCTTGGGTGAATGGATGTCAATGCTGTTTAATAAGTTGTATTGATGTATTCATCACAAGGAAGAACTTGCAAGAAAAAGACACCAAAATAACATTTGTGTTGTTAAGTGGCAGAAAAGACAAGGGGAAAAGGCCTGTGGAAGAGAAGGACAGTAGGACAGTACTGTGTTGCCACATGGTGTCAGGATGTGCTAGAGCCACTCTGCTCCCTCCTGAACAACCTGGCTGCTCATTGCTGGTATTTACTGAATAACCAATTCCACTTCACACAACACAGCTTTTCATTCTCTTATTCAGGGCAGGCTACTGAGCAACAAAACTTAATGTTAGACCTTCCACTAAAGTCACTGTTAGCTATTAACTCCCGAAGTCCATGAAGCCACCATAATATGGAGCATTATGCTGTCTAAGTGTGATACAGAAACACTCAGGTTTGTAACCTCTCAAGTGTTTACTGGTTCAGAATCTTGTATGTTTATTTAGTTTCCCATTTCCTCCTAGTCCTGTTTTTGTACACAACCAATCAGAGGCATGCCATATTGCAAACTAAAGCAGAAATGACAACTTTAGTGTTGCAATTTTAGATTTGAAAAAGTATTATTTTTGCTTTAAAATTTTGATCCATATTGATGCAAACCCAGCCTCATGAGCAGCAGCAGCATCGCATATGGGTCTGCATCGATATCACTGGACCTCTTGCCTTAAAACCACTGGATTGAATTCCTTGCTTCCCCATGGAAGGCAGAGCAACCCTTCTGAATGCCTTACCTCTGCTAACAGGAGGAGGTGAGAGCCCACACTCCAAATAGGAAATCCCAAGTCTGTAGTCTTCATTTAATAAACATCATAAACAACTGCCAGTCCCAACTGCTTACAGTAATTGTTCGCACTTCAACCAACAAATCCACAATAAGAATTCATTTAAGAACTGTGTTTTCAATGCTATCAGGTTTAAAAGCATTCATTTCTGAACCATGTCTTTACGAAACCTAATGAAATATTTATATTGTTAATACAGAAGAAGCAATTCATTGATAATTGCCTTATTATTTCCAATACAAAAATGTTCACTTTGAGCCTTAAAATTCTAGTTAATATTTTTTCTTGATTAAAGTTGATTTTTTTTTTTTTCCCAAAGCCATTCTCACTGGGAAGAAAAATGCTCATGTCAGTTTTATAGTATATTTTAAGTGCACATGAAATGAAAAAAACAAACACCTGCCTGGTCAGTAATGTATTTTCCTTCATCTCACCTGAACTTAAATAAATGCTTCAGAGTTGCAGACAAGACTGTGTCCTTCACATGTTCAAATAATTATGAAAATGTGCAACAATGCCAGAAGTTTTCTCAGAACTTTGCTGTAACAGCTGATTAATGAAATCAGACTTTACATTATTTAGAAGAAAATAATAAATTTTGTCAAGTTATATACTAGCCATGCTTCTAGCAGGTAGTTGTGAAATAAAAGTTGTTGCTTTTTTTAAACAATTCTTGGTATCAGTTCACACTGGTTTTAAAATATACTCCTACCTACAGTCTGCCATTCTCCTTGAAAAATTTGTGCAGTCTGCCTGCTGCACTGGTCACCCAGCCCCCACACTGCCCTGAAATTCGTTTGCTGCATCCAGACCAACACTGCTGCAACTCTCTGTGCACTCGGGCACAGGGTACCTGGGACACAGCATGGATCTTTTCAACCCCTGGCTGTGTATCCAGCACTTGGACAGGTAAAATCTGAATGAGGGCCAATCAAACACAGAAACCACACTAAAGCTCACTCTTCCCTAAACATGCCTTCAACGTGAATGAGTGAGCATCTTCTCTGTACAAGGGCCCATTAGTACATTTTGGAATGGGTTTTAAATGATGCAAACCCAACACTTGAAGGAAGCTGGATCTCATGGCTCAGATACAGAAGAGAACAGAACCAAAGAATGGATGAGTCCCACCATATTTGCTAGTACAGATTTTGCTTTCCCATGTAACCATGTTTCTCCATTCCTACCTGATTTCCATGTACTTCTATGCCTGCTAGGTCAAAGGAAATGTTCCTAAAACCATTTTAGCTCAGCTACAGCTAAATGAGCTAACATGGCTTCTTTACATTTAATCACTTGCTCCAAGCAACATAACTTGCTTCTATTAATGCCATTATACATTAAGTCCACTATAAGGAACTATTTATTGCATAATCAAAAGAAATCTTGAGTCATATCTGCTGTGAATTTCAGTGGAGTTCTCCATTCATATCAGTGGGAATTCTGTTCAGGAAGTGACCATCCTTTATGATCACACAGTCTGTTAGTAACAGGCAACATGGTTTTGTAAAGAAATGTAAAAATATTGAAGACAATCTGAAACCTTGGAAAAAATATTACTATGCACCTCAGGCTGCAGGAAGCCAGTCAAAAATGAACTTCTTATTCCTTGGAGTTACATACGCAGACATTTGAAGCATATTTTATATATTTTGCATGCTAATTTCTGTACAAATGAAAACTGAATTACAAATTTTAAAAAATCAGTAGACAATACTAAAATGTACTCTGATAGAAGATACGTTTAAATATTATACATTAGGTTGGTTAGGGGTTTTGAAAGACACTTTCTTGAAATGTAATTAAAGTTAAAAAAACCTTTTTTAAAGAAGTCCACAAGTACCAGGTGAAATGCATGTTTGTTGTAAAATATCTGTGTAGAGGAAACACTGGACTGCTTCTTCCACAAATAAACATGTCTTTATCCTCAGTGCACTTGGTTTTTTTCCCCTGCATATTTTGTAGAAATAGAAGAGTTGAACATATGTAGAGCAAAAACCAGCTCTTCTGTGAATTCTTATTTTAAAAATCTAGACAAATTTCACTCATAAACTACAAAGAACTGTATCTATATTGCTTAGCTCAAACAGCTGAAATCCCAAATGTAAGGGTGATAAGGCAAAAGCTTCCCTTGGCAAATCAATTCCTTTGGCCTAGAAATAGTGTTTTTTTAAAATCTGTGCCTAGTGAATCCCATCACAGGAGAGACTTGCACAAAGATTTCACAAGGAAAGTTTTACTTAACAAGTAGGAGTGAGCTAAATATTGAAATACCTAATGATACTCATGCTTCTCCACAGGAGGAAGCTGCAATGTCATTAACTTTGCAAATATACAGCTGAGGTCAGTCACATTTTTATTTTAAAGAATGGGTACTGTAGCACCATTTCAGAACTCCATTCAAGAACTGAGTCTTGCCCTGTATGTAAGTATAGTACGAGATGGACTGTGTACTAAATACCTTCTAAATGGTGAGATGGAAGAAAAAAGCCTAAAAAATTTGAATTAATGGAGATTGAAAGACATGCTGATGACGAGGAAGAAAGCACTGACTTTTTATTACTGACATTGGTTTTGGGAACGTGCTACCCTAATTCTGCTTTTAGCCACTGAAAAGTCACTGCAGTTAAAAATGCCACTCTAGTTCCAAGCTCAGAAATAACTCTGGGTACATAAAAACAGGGTGATATGATTAAAAGAATCGTAGAAGCAGAGTGTCTGTAGCTTCAAACAGAAAACCCTACAGAAAGTCCTTTCAGAAAAATAGAAGTTTATTTCTCACAAATAGTTCATTAGAATCCCACACTGTTTCAATAGTGAAACATTTATCCGTATAGTATGCGACACGTATTTAATGAAGCAAGCATTTGTCATCCCCAGTGTTCTCACAATAAGGTGGTCCTAGAATTACACTGATAATTGACAGATATATCAGATGTAGTATTGCTACTACAAACAAAAGTATTTCACATTTGCACTGCTATTCAGTAGGACAAAGATTTATGAGCAGACAAAACTCAGCCTCAAAGAACACACCAAGATCTGAAGCATCTAAGATTTTACTTACTGGGAGGCCTAACAGAAGCCATAATTATTTAAGGGGAGGGGGTATGAAATGCCCACACCAGCAAAGTCCAGTATAAAAGGTGGCTCAGAGCCATTACCTGACCAGCATGTAACAGTCAGTGGGGAACAAGTATTTAGGAGCAATAATCAAACCCAAGTTAAATAGTCAAGTTTACATTTCACAAATGTCACTGAAGTATTTGTAAAGGAAAGCTTTGAAAATAAACCAATGACTTACTGAATAGTTGTTGAGTTGGAGAAGCCCCAACCACCATGGATATTATCTGCTTTTCAAACTGCACTCAGAAAGAATTTTTAATGATTAAACTTTCCCATTACCCCAAGTAACTCCACAAAAGGCTTTGGCAGATAATAGAAAGACAGCTGTCTATGCACCACACAGAATTTACTCTGCTGCCTTCAGTACTACAGTAAACTGAAAATCCCAACTTCCAGCTCAACACTGCACCCTCCCAAGAAAGAAAACCAGTACAGGATAAGATAAAATCACCGCTTTCCCAGCAGCAATATTACTAATTATAAATAAAGGTATAAATAAGCATTCACATCCCATTAGCACAGGGAAATCTAAGAGAATGGGATTACAGGAGATTATACCTTAACATATTGTTCAACAGCAGAGATTGATACCATGACCTGATTTACAAGTGTTCATTATCTATGTACTGCACTGAAGTGCTTTGTAGGATTTCAGTTTCGATTCTTAATAATTTTTGGTAACATGAGCACAGACATTTTATTGTTTGTGTTGCTTTGCTCCTCTTTATGAGGGTTTACTACCATTCAATCATCCCCTGGATACTAATCCATTATTTTTTAACTATATCATCACATGCAATAGAAAGTACAATGCTGCCTGGAAGAAACAAAATTGGAAGAGAAATGGCTGTTAAGTACTTTTACCTGAATTACTGCCATGTCACATCCCAAAAAAACAAATCATAATGTCAGTAGCACAGAAGCATCAGTGGTGTTCTTGCACCCTACTCTGGCATGCATCCTTTTGTACTGTATTCCCCTTCCCATCTCAGCTTTAGGCAATCTTTCACTAATCCAAGTTTTCCATGTCACATAATCACGTGATTTATTTGCATGCTATTCTTGTTCCGGTACAGAAAACCCACTGTTGTGCTAGCAGTGCAGGTGAGACAGTGTCTACCTGAAGTTTACAGCTAATACATCAGGGTAAAATAGCACATAATTCAATTATTTAAGAATTGTATTCGTTGTTATTACACACATAAACTCACCACTTAATGGTAAGTAATATTCAAACAGTATTAACTTGACTAAATGATGGACAACAATTAATTTTACTGTCTCTGAGTAACATGACTTCATATCTCTGAGGTTGAATCCACTTTCTGCTTGCTGATAGAAATATAATGTAATTCACATGAAGCAAAGGCCCACATTTTAGTAATTAACACTATTCATTACCTTTAAAGAGGCTAAATATACATTTAAAAACCCATTCCTGAATGCCAGTGTTTAAAGGAGAGTTGCTCAGAATACACAGTGCCTCCTCCACCTGTGTTTAAGCCAGGCTGAAACCCAACCTCCATGCCAAGAAACATCCAATTCCCACGCCAGGAAATGCAGGAGGCTGCAACAGCAACCAAGGGCGAAACGTCAGTGAGGGACAGACACGCAGGGAGATCAGGGTTTGTACATAACTGCTCTTGCAGCACAGGCCCTCTCCCCCCAAACAGGGCTTAGTTCCTATTAATGCCTTTGTTCTTCTCTGAAAGCTGCTTAATTGTTGAAAATAACTCCTATCAAAGCTATTCATTTGTCATTTGAAAGAATCCTAAAATATAAGACATGGCAGCAGCCAGCAGGGAACCCACAAGCCTTCTCTGCTGGAAATCCACGACCAGCTGTTGTGGGACAGCAGCTCCCTTTCTCCTTCCCCCCCAGGCTAACACTAGGGAGGGCTTGTCTCTGGAATCTCCCCGCAGCAGCACCAGCAGAAGCACTCTTCAGCTCCACAGCCTGCTGACACCACACCAGGCACCAACAGCTGAGCCTCTGCAGACTCTACACCCGGCTACAAACACATCTGCTTCCCCAGCCATCCTCTCCCACGTGTTTTTTCATCTTTCCAACCTCCTTTCCTCTTTTGCCTTTTCTCCCCAGACCCCTCTATCCCCCACAAGTGGAAGCTGCAAGGAAACAAAAGGCCATTCAGCAGATCACCGGGGATGAAATGAACTCAACTGCTCTGCAAAAATGCTCCATAAGTTTTTCCCAAACTCATACACAAAACACACTCCTTACAGTAACCGGGAAGCAAAAATCATTTGGTTCTTCAGCACATTAAACTTCCAGGATTGTGACAGAAGTAGTGTAACATTTGGGGTAGAAAATCCACTAGTAAATAATTCCTAGGGTAGGAATTTCAGATATTTGGTGAGGACATAGCATAGAAAACACTTTATTTATGATTTACAAAATCTGTTGTTGTTTCCAGATAACATAAGATTAGAAAATAAAATCCCATCATCTAAAGCCTACAAAAATCTAGAATCTTAGATTATTTTCACGCAAGCATTCTCATTCATGGTATATAATCACACGTGCTTTTACAACCACTGAAAATAAAACATTCCTTCCACAATTTGAAACTAGCTCTTTTTCGAGCATACAAGAGACATCATAAATTGGATTAAAGCAAACCTACACAACTTTGGAACCCATATGTCAAACTTACAAAGTTTAAGAAAGTTAGTTCTCTGAGGACTAGAACTCCAATACATTATAAAACCTTTTCCATGTGAACCATTTATGCAAAGAGAAACTAAAGAACAACTTTAAAGAAAGTTGACATAAAAAGAAAAACATGGAATGAAGCTCATTTCTGGTTCTATTCCATTCAGTTACGCCATGGGTCATCTTGTCCCATGATCTGTAGAAATACTGTCATGATTCATCACAGTAAAAAGAACACCAAAAACTTATTTAATTAAAACATCAATTACACTTGATAAACCAGGAAACAATCGCCAGAAATATTTCAAATTAAAAGTATTATTTCCACCAGCATTAAATAAATTCAATCATCTTAAATGCCTTTTGATTTTATGTTCTCAGAACAAATTTATTTTGTCAAATTACTATAAGATGCAAACAATAATGAGCTATTATAATGCCAATATTACCTTAGTCAAGCAGATTAACTCTTGCTAATTATTAAATTACACATCTGGCCTGCTGCATATTCTTAGCTGGTAACAAGTTCTAGTTAGCTATCTGGAAGTGTTCAGGGTGGTAGCTGAACACCCTCTGTGCATAAGGATCGCTGTCCGTGGCCGGTTTCTGTGCCGTGTAGTGGTGGTAGCTGTCGGCATGGAAGTGCTCACAGTGCAGGCTAATCCACTCTCGCTCAGTACTGTACCTTTCAGCTTCGGCAAGGATCCTGGTGAGAGCCATGATGTAGCTCAGAGCCATCTGAAGGGTCTCATACTTGGACAGCTTCTTATCTTGACCCCACTGTGGAACGACCTTTCTCAAGCGATCGAAGGCTGTGTTCAGCCCTTGCATGCGTCTCCTCTCGCGGGCATTGGCAGCCAGTCTTCTCTTGGCAGCGTTCTCCATCCTTTCCGAACTGCACTTCACAACGCAGCCCACTCCACTTCTGCACTGTGTGTCTGACTCCACACCAGTGTCCAGGTGACTGGATTTACAGGTTTTCATATTTGACGCAGCTTCACTGTCACACAAACAAAGATTACCTAGCAAAAATTCAGTATCTAAAAAGCGGTAAGGAAAGCACTCATGTGAGTAGCCTTCGTACCTCTTGAATCTGTTTCCCAGTATCAGTTTGGGAGTATTTTTCTTAGCTCCTAAAAAAACAAATATAATAAAATAAAAGTTCTTCTGGTTCTTTCGGAAATGTCTGAAAATTGTTTCTTGTTGTTTGAAGAAAGAAAGAATAATTTTTTTATGTCTTATGCTCTCATTCTTTTAATTTCTTTAATCTCAAAGAGAGACAGAACAATAAAATCTCCATTCTCAAAATGTATGTTATTGAAGAAAATGGTCCATTTAATCCAAAAAAGATGGTACTGGATTAAAGGCACAACAACTCCAAACGGCTATTTCAAACGAGAGAAGTTCTGATTCAGTTTAGAAGAGTATTCTGCAATGGTGAAGGGTTGCAATCTCAGGATGTAACTTCCTAAGAGAGATCTCTTTTTCCTTGGCTCCTGCTGGCCAGCAATGATTGTGTCGAGCAGACAAGATGAGGCTTTATAGAAACTGCAAAAGCTAAACAGGTGGTAGCAGGTGGGCGGGCGGCACGCTGCTTCCATCCCAGCACCTTCCCACCCTGGGAACTACAGGGGGAAAAAAAACCAAACAGTAAAATCCCAACATTACAGCCTTCATCTGGTGAGAAGTCTTCCAAAGCCATTCTGTCCAGCCCTAACAACTTGCCATCTGGAGTAGTGTCTGGCTGGCCCCACAAGACTCTGGTCAGTTAAGCAAAAGATCCTTTCAATGGATAATCTGTTGCAACTCAGGGAAAAAAAAAATCCCTGTGCATTGTAGTATTTATACATTAAAACACGTGAGAATTCTGGCTCAGTATTGAGGATAGAAGAAATAACTGTAATAATGAAAAAGGAGAAAGAGCTAAAAGATGTGCGGCCAAGCTGCTGTTTTGCACAGATGGTACCAAGATAAGTAAACTCAAATTATTAGAAATCCTTCAGCACCCACAATTTTAATACTGTATAAAGTACACAACATTGCATCCAGAGTAGTATCTTGAGAAAAAAGGGGATTATATATTTGCCTGTCAGCAAACTCAATGTCATTAAAATAATTTAAATATATTTAAACTGTTAAAATCTAGCTACATATTTATCTAATTGCAAAAATAGATAGGTTGTGATAGTTATACCCAAAAACATGTAAGTATACAAATCACCTGAAAGCTGCCCTTTTAATACATCAGATTAAAGTATATATGTGTATTTTATGTGAATTAAAAGTGTCTTTTTAGTAATATCTCTATATAAATGACAAGAATAAAAGATGATGTGAAAAAGAAACATGCTTGCTGGCAGCAAGGGATCAATTCTGCTACCAACTGTAATGACAGAGGAGCCACCATACATACACACCCATACCCCATAATCAAAACATCTTTTACTGGTTTTATTAAAATCATAATTACATAAACTTGCAAGGAGATATCATATGATCTTTAAATTATGTACGCAAAAGGAAAAAAAAAACCTGCCACACAATGATTTATTATCTGTATTGATTTCAACCTTAATTAAATTGTTACCAGCATTCATAAATTAGTAACTTTTTTCATTAGAGACTGAATACTGTATATTTATTTAGAACTATAGCTCAATTGTTTTCATTATGACTCCAAAACTTGGTGTAGTTGTAAACAGCTGATTAATCCCTAGCAAAAGCAATGACAATGAAATGAGGTTGAATAATCCAAAAACAATAGGATGCAATTGAACACTAATGGACTCCAGCATGACAGATGTTGAACGTCGGCTGTTACGCCCAGTTGCCCTGCTCTTAATATTCTGTATCCTAATGATCATGAACAGAGATGATAGTTGGGGTAGGGAGTCTCCATTATTCCATTATCAAAATGTATGCCACTTCTTCAATTTTTAAAGAAGTACAACTTCATCACGTTTCATTAGAAATGTTCAACTTTGCTATCTGTGTGCACTGACCTATTCTCCCAAACATAAAGAGCTACTACCACATGCTAAAACGCCACTTTCTGACTGACAATTTCTGATTATCTGTGTGAGAACGGCTCCCTTCAAAAACCCACAGAAACATATGTCTTTCCCAAAAGGATCAGCAATTAGAACTTGTGAGATTCCTGTTTCTGAAGATGCTCCATGGGAAGTACTGCATGTGCAGCAGAAAAGAAAATCCACATCTGATCTTCACGCTATTACTAAAGCATATTTTAGTGCTACTGCAGCTTTCTATCCCAACTAAGTTTGTTAGTTAAACCCTTCGTCTCTTACAATGAATCTTGAATGATTTTTCACGTAGAATAACACCAGAGAATTAAGGTGTGCTGTAAGTTAATAAATACTGTGTGTTCTCAGGAAATAGCTACTACTCAATTCAGGTAATTAATCACTTCACCTTAAGAGTGCTGCTAACTTCGTACCATAAATACAAAAAGCTCCCCTTTAAAATAGAATACTGTATTTTTTCACTTGTCAGCAGTTTTCATTTTTTAACTTAATATGTCCTGCTAGTATAAATTACAATAAAGACTTCAAATATACTGAAAAGTCATGGTGCTTCAGAAACTTTGTATTTTACTTCACTAATGCACAGTAACACAGTACACAACAGGGCTGTTAATTTTCCCTTCCTAATTGATTCACCACCATTATCATGCTTTGACTAACATACAGCTATAACCTCAAGAGAGAAGCTGTGATTTATCTCTCCAACCGAATGCTCTATAACTTCAGCTTAAATGATTTACTATGAAATCACAGGACAAGAGCCCAGATCCATTTAGACTAATAACTGCTAACAGGATTTGATAGCTCATAGGCAAAGCTAAAAAATGCTCTCTGGCTGATCAAAATACCTGCTTTTCATCACTTAAAATTTCATAAAGTTTCTGCTTTATGAAAGAGAAATAAAAAAAGTATGAAGGTCCTTAATTTGTTAGGTCCTTAATAGTTAATTTGCACAGCCTCCTTGCATAGCCTTATGATAATGTTCCATCAAACTAAAAAATAATCTGCTTTATTGCTCAGTGAATAAAAGAAAGGGTATCAGTTGGAATTTTCACAGGTTTCCTTCACTGGGTTTGATTTCCTCTACATTTCAGCTTGTCTCAGTTAGTGCTTACGTAATTTTATTCTCTCCTCCCTTTACTTTTAACAATTTCTCATAGATATTACTGTTGGAAATATTTTTTCAAATTATTATCAATATTTTTATTATATGTTTTCAAAAGGCTAATGATACATCCAGATGTGATAAACTGCTGTGGTGCTAAAAGCCTTTCTAAATCCCAACTTACATTAGTTTCATGGCTTTTGTACATCAACCATGTCTCAAAAATCTCCCTTTTACTCTTTTTGGGGGTTTTTTTGGTCATAAAATAATCTCAAGCCAGAAAAACACCACAATCACCAGAAAGAAGTTCTGTGTCTACCTAGATGCTCAAATTTCAATCTGAAATCTCTAACTATGCAGGTACCAATTTAGTGCTACTCAACAATCCTGGCAGCATTATTCTTGAATCATATTTTAATTTTAAAACAGTACTATTAATCAAAATATTATGTTTTCCTCTGAAAAAACAAGAGACAGATAAGAATGCTGTTTCAGTCATAAACCAGATTATTTTAGCAACTTCAACTCACCACTGATATTAGGAAAATAAAGGAGAGTTTCAATCCATTAAAGAAATTAGCTAGTTTCAGAATTTATGACTACAAACATAAACCCATTCAAAAGTGTCTGCTCGGTATCCAAGTTAAAAACTCAGATGCAATTAGCACATCACCCACTAAGGGATTCATGTCTTTCACCTGTGCTACTATGGAAAACACAAATCAAATTACTTTTATTGGGGATTGACTGGGGCCACACACTAAATTTAAAATGAAATGAAAGCAATTATTTCTGGTTAAAGTCTAAACTCTCCCTACTTTCTCTGCATGTATTTAAAAAAGACATATACAAGCAATGTATCAAAACAAGAATCTTACCTCTCCCTTCTAGCCAGAACTACTTCATCTCAGGTAGATCCTTTCTAAAAGCCCCAAGACTCCTCACCACAGTAGTTTACCCTGAGCAAAGCAGGAAGACTGGCATGCTGTATGCTGCCTAATTAAGAGCAGGTGGGAAACTACCAAAACGCGGCCATCCTTAAGGGCCCAATTTGACTCAGCTCACAAGACAGGCTGGAAATCCACGGTGTGCAGAATCACTTCCTTTCCCACCTTGGTTATTTGCATTTTTTTTCCCTGTCACAGCTCTAGGACTATACAAAACCAACAATACACAAGAGAATGTTGTATCCTGAAGAGACACTTAGACAGTAATACTGGAAGTGGAACAACAATCTGCAAGAGGAGTTTGCAGTCATTTCACCCTGGGGCTTCCCACCCTGGTACTGGACACCCTTTCCTATAAAGTGCTTAGAACATTTCACTTTCCTCTTCAGTGTCTCTGAAGCAAGCTCTTCCTTCTAGCAGCTCAAGTAACTGTCCCAACTACACTTAGGGCCCTATCTTCCATACTGCCCTCCAGTTACCACTTCTCAATTTACCTATTTCTCTTCTGTTCCACATTATCCTTCTCACCTCCCTCAGGTGAGGCTCAAAAAGCAGAGCTTTCCCCAGTGATCCTGCACAGAACACCTTTTCAACATAACTTTGCTTGAAAGCATGCTTTTGCAACAGGAGGTCAGAAACCTCTTAAAAAAACAAAAAGGAGAAAGGAGTCCTTTTACTAGAAAAACATGTCTTGAACACTGATATATTTCTCACTGACATTATATATTGAATTTGGTTACATTATGTACCTTTGTATACACACACGACAGATCATGAAAGAAGTTTCCAGTTAGAATGTTATTGCAACTCACCACACCACTAAAGAGGGAAAAAAAGCTTGCAGTACAAAGCCAGTGAATTTTCTGAGTATCATCTACCTCTCATGTGCTTTAAAAATACAGTTATCTATCAAGGTCAACTCCACCTGCACATGCTCAGCAATTTGCAAAAGCTGTCCTGATGTTTTTCACATGGGGATCTACAGACACGGCACACCAGGGCACACACAGGGACCTGGCACAATGTTCACAGCTCCACCAGAACTCTGCAAGGAAGCTTGGCTGCTGCAGTACTACAGCTGTGGGAGGTTTGCTACACAGCTGAAATAACTAGTCTGACTCTCTGTTCATCTTTCAGATGTGAATTAATTTGATCAGCATTATGTCCAGTAGCACTGGGCAATACAAATTAAAAAAAAATCAAAAATACTTGTTAAGCATTACATAGACATTCTGACACAGGCAAGAGCAGAACCCACTTGTTTAAGATGTAATTCAGTTTCTTTAAGTACCCTTTATTTTCCTATCTACTCAGTTTCAAGAAGACAAGAATCTCCCAGAGAACAGCTTCCATTACTATATAGCTTGAAACTGAATAAAAACACTGTGTATGCTATGCACCATGAAACACCATGAAACAGATGAGGGAAGGAAAAAAAAAAATCAGTTTATCCTCCTGATTCCAGACAGGAATTGCTGTTTTTACAATCTCCAATAGATGTTTTCCAAACCTGTTCTATAATCTTCTAACAGGGGAATTAGCAGCATGAGCACTAATTTCTTATCTTTTCATATATCAGGTACCTCAGGATTAGAAAGATGAAGTAGATGGTCAGGACATACTTCCTCAGTTGATTTGACCATATTTCTGCACAGCAGAAACTGACCTCAGAACTCTTGGGTTCAACTCCAGCTTCTAGAGAGAGCAATTCTCCAGCAGTTGTTTACCTCTCAGTCCTGAGGGCCTTACCTTAGTCCTTCCCTCTCTTGTGGCCCCTCCTCTTTCTCTAACTTTTTCAGGTGCCTCTCATCCAATTACCAACCTGCCCATTCCTCACACCTATGCATCACAGTCACCTCTGTAAAGTATAAGGGGATCTGTGAGGTTACAGTGACATGGACTCCCATGTTTCACCCCCTGTGCCCATTGCCCTCCAAATACAATTGTTTGGTCCTTTTAGCCTCAAACTAGAGATGTTTGCTCCAAATGGATTCTGCAGAGTTGGCAACAGCCAAAGCCCAACAATTTGTAAACCTGCAAATGTTAACTAGGATGCATGCAATTGTTTCTAGAAGTTTATAAATGTAGCTAAATTTAATGATATCTGAGACTGAAGCAACACCAGCGCTACAAATGAAATAAAACCAAAAATCCCAAACTTACTGCAAAGAATGGATGAACCAAAATCTCTTAATAAGAAATCAGCGTTGTTCTTCCTTAATCAACAGACATGGTCAGACAACCTCAAGAGGGTATGATTTGTTATTACATTTTACCTGCTGAAAGGTCAGCCTTTTGCTGGATCAGCTGGTGTTATGGCTTTCCTGTCTCTAGGAGCTGCTTCTGCCCAAACACCAGCAAGGGAAGCAACACAGAATAGATTGAGTCTGTTTCCCATGCCAACTTTGTGAAAAAACAGTCTTTCTTACCCTGTCATAAATAACTCCTAAATTACCGGTGTGCATGACATCAGAAGCACAAGAAAAACATTATTGCAATCACTGTTAAAAAACCCCTCAATTTCAGTTGCTCTACATTCAAAAAAGGTATATACCAAGACCATTCTCAAGTTAGCCTTTAAATTATTTTTTTTTTCTTTGAAATTGAGAAGAAAGGCCACAAAAGTCCTAAAAATAGAAACTGAATGGGTAAGTATGCTGATAGTCTGGATATTCATCATGGAACCAGGAAAAAAAAAAAAAGCCTTCCTGTAGCAATAACAAGTGACGCAGATTCCCCAGGCAGGGGCAAAGGAGAGACATTTCACTGCAAAAACCCAGCCTCTTTAAGCACTTAGCTGGTGATCTGTTTACATAGTTTTAAAGCACAACAAACATAATTCAACCAACTGCCATACACCATGATGTCAGCACACAATGGTCACACAGCATGTTTTTCTGCCCTATTGCAGCTGTGTCTTTTTTCCACAGTCCTTTTCTGCTTAGCCTTTTATTTATGATTTTATGATTTTACAAAGGCAACAAGGCCTTCAATTTATAAGCTTTTACCTGTGTGCAACACCTTCCCTGAAAGGCTCTCCCAAGCCAGGTGTTTAAGATCATCAGATATCAAGGTGTGAAAACACAACCCCTTTTTATCTTCTGATAAACCATTTTCTCTTAATAGCTGGGGATTGTGTTCCTGATACACAGGAGAACTAAATCTGTTCATACAATATCTACAGACTTCAGCATTGGCAATTAACTGACTTTTATCACAGCCTAGGGAAGAGACAGCTGTTACAGGAGTGGAGCTTTCCATTTACTCTTAATGGGACAAAGGGAAGCAGAGAAAGGGACATATAAAAGGTGTATGATGGTATCAAAGGAGAGGAGTGTAAGAATGTGCTCCCACTGAGTTTCCCAAAAACCTCATCAGAAAGAAATCTTATTTACAATCAAACAAACAAAAACACTGCTTGTACATGCAGATTTTGGTCAAACAAGTAGTTTGATGTACTTCAAAAGTAGACAAAATTGTAACATGTTACCTATTATATTAAAACTTTTCTGCATAATTTGTAACTGTGAAATAAATGCAATCCCTGAGTAAAAGAGCCAGATACGAACAGCTAATCCACCTCACTTTTAGTGAGGTTTTTTTCCCTCGTATGGCAACTGTCCACAGGACAGGATGATAACAGCCCCTCTGAACATTCAGCTTTTTATTCCTTCCACCACAAACATTGATTTTTCTCCATTCTTTCCTACAGTGAGAAGTCTCTGTCTATTGTCTATCAAGAGGCATAAAGACCTGAGACTGAAGCTGGTATCTTCCCTGCAACTGT
>VZTN01035841.1:63370-86241 GCA_013400515.1 Erpornis zantholeuca | reverse complement strand
TATGACTCCTTTAAGTTTCTGTACTGTGAAAACTTTGCAACCTGCATACTGCTTCACTCAGAGTACAGAAATAATCAATGTGCAGAACAATACAAGGTAGTTAAAGGATGAAAGTGAGTGTTGAAATAGTTGAAAACAGAAATACTTCTTGACAAGTAGATAAAAAACAAAAGCCATAGCAAATGGTCCCCATGTTGAGAAGCAGAAAAGTGCACAAGGAAGCAGCTCTGTGTGCAATAAAATATAGTGTCTAATGCCATGAGCCTCTAAAGACCTGAGTATATTTAATATTCAGCCCTAAGTAATCTCACTGAGTTGAATGGCAGTCTGCCTACAATATTAGGCACCAGCACCCGGAATTTCAGGAAAAGGAGAAAAGCAATGAGAGGCAGTGGGGAAAAACAAGGCCCACAAGATGAGATATAAGCAGAGACAGGCGGGAACAGAAAGTGACAATAATAAAACATGGGAAGGTTTCAAGTAGACTGAGCTGCAACAGTTTACAGAGGCAGGAACACACAGTCCATAAGATTAGGAACTGTCTTTTATTTATTCTCATGTCCTCTGACTCATTGTTGTAACGTGGAGAATTTAATGCACCTTGGAAATGAATACACTTATACAGCTGGTTCCTGGCCAGTTAGGAAGAAGACTCTCAACAATCCTCATCTCCCAAAAACATAATTAATGCTAAAGTTAATGTTGCTTGCCTAAAACAAAATAGTGTCTAGATTGCGTGTTAGTGTATTGACTGTAATAAAAATACATGAAGGAACAATGGAAAGAGTGCTGCCATAGGATACTGTAAGCTTTTTATAAAATCATTTTTCACTTCAGAAGGAGTTATTTTCTTGTGTAAACAGGCATAAAATTACTACCCAGTGCCCTGCTTCTCATTGATTTCTACTCTGCACAGTTTGCCAGATGCTGTTTGGTCTAAGTGTTGCCTTGACCTCCACTGGTGACGCTGGCCCCTTTTCGCTTTGTGGTGCAGTATTTTCCCAGCAGGGAGGTCCCACCCCTCTAATAGTTCAGTTGCAACTTTTGCTAAAGGCTTAGAGGTTACCCATATGTTGTAGAGGAGGGACCAGCCTGGCTGGAATTAACTCAGGAGTGGCGTCCAGCTTTGTGGCTGGAGCTGGCCCAGAGGAGATTATAAATGCCCCAAAACTAATTAAATATTTTGTCTCCTGCTGGTAAACAAAAGCAAATGAGGGCAAAAATACGAAATGGCTGATTTAACTAGGATCTGTAAGTAGCTTGACAAAAGCAACCCTGAAGTCAGTGATGCATGATTTAAAAGCCCCTAATGGGTCAAAGCTGTTACACAAATTAGACTTTTGTCGATTAACCTTCACTTTATATATTTGCAAAACTGTTACATAAATGTACTTCCTATCAGTTTTCAGAGCATTTCACAGGAGCTCTTTCTGGGGTAAGAGCCATGAACCACAAATATTTATGTGGAAGCATTCTTAACTTTCACTTTTGCACTAAAGAAATACAGAAAGTAAATATAACCACCAAGAAAATAAAGGTAGAAATAAGAAGTGACAGCATTTTCAGTAACATTTTCAAGGATCTGAACTGTCAAGTGTTGCTTCATAATTATGAGGGAGAAGATTCTCTCAATTACTAACATATCTAGTCAAATTTTTTCAATTCAATTTTGTCAGGTAAGTGCCTCCCTCTAGGCATTTCTATTTAAATATATATATAAAACACTATAGAATATATATAATCAGTTAAATTATTTAAATGCAGAATAATATCTATTTAATCACCTAAATTATTTAGATAATGGAACAAATGCTGTTGATATATGTAACTCAGATTTAATGTATTCGGTTGTGTAAATCAAAAATCCACTCTCATGGCATTTTAAATGTTGTATGTCCATAAGGGTATATACTATGTTTTAAAATACTCTACTGCAGACTCAGTTTCTTTTCTTTTAGAAATGTGTAAGAATTATCACATAAATATTCCATGACAGTGTTTTAGAAGGTTAAGTGAAGAAAAGTCTTACAAAAATCTCATTATGAAAGAAAATGAGAATTCTAATTTGATGTTCTGTATATTAATTTTCCATACATGCTTTATTTTACCTGCTTCTGTAGTCTTACTGCAGCTAATTGGACTAATCCAGTATGCAAAGATAAAAATAGCTGTAAGGTTCAGTTGTCCAGGACCCCAGTACATAATGCTGTGAACTAGAAAGGGTCTTGTTAATGAAAGCAGAGCAATCACCTCATCTGGGAGGGCATGTGTTCAATCTTTGTATTTTCCATAAGCCGAATTTTACCTGCTTTTTAAAAAAAAACTTTCACAGTAAGGTTATATTTATTTGCTGAAACTTGAAACTTACTGAAAAATGGCAAGGATCAAGTATATGAGTAGAAGAAAAGGAAACCTTAAAATGAATTGATGGATATATTTACATATATATATATACACACACATATAAAATATACTAAATACATATATAGATCTCACTTCATTTTTGTTGTACTTTACCATCCCATTTTTACTTTATAATTTAACTGTTATGCAAATTAAGTCATCCTCACTCAGTGTAAGTAAAAGTTTATACTAAGGGCTGATGTTGCAATTACTGCTTTCCAAATTAAGGAGGAACTCTTGTAGGTCTCTGGTCTGCACCGTGCCCAGACAGCTGAGCGCCCACGCACACACTCATATTCCACATCTGCTCTTTTGTCTGGATGGGCAGCAGGACGCCACAGAGGTTCCCCCATCAAAAGAAAGGCAATTCTAAAAGATTAAGATGTTCTAGTTAGGCACATGGTAACATTTGATGTTTCGGCTTTTCAGCTCTCCCAAGTGTCACATTTGGGAGCTCTCACGAATTGGATGTGACGGGTGTATTCTAAAAGCTACCAGGAAAGGCAGTTGTGAATACAGAAACACTTAATGTCGTGCCTGCTAATAGATAATGCTGGGCTTACAATGCTCAAAGGACAACATTTCCCATCAGGTACAACAGAACAAAGTGACAAACCATGGCTAGAAGAGCAAAAGTCTCACTTCACCCCATGTATATAGCAAAAGGACTGAACATTTGATATCAAAAAGCTTGTTGTTCGTTTTTTTCTCCAATGAAGCTAATTGGTTGTTTTAATTCCTAATTATTTAAGGATTTCAAGAGTCTTGAATGTCAGTATTCTATCAGATTTAGTGGAGTTTTCTTTTGAATTATACAAACTCGAGGATGAGAAAGTTTTCTCACACTTAATTATTATCAGAGTGGAAATTTCAAATTAGGAGTTTAAATTATTTTTTACATAAGTATTTTCAGCCACTTCTGTTATACAAATTTTCTTGTTTCCATATGAAATAAATTACACAATCATCCTTATTTATGGTTTATGCCATCAACTACTCATGGACTTTAATTCCTGCAAAAAATGCAGGAAGGCATCTATTTCTGCTGCAGCTGGCCTTATTCACATGTAACTGAGAAGCAAAGATACGTGTTACTTTTTTTTCTTACAATTTATAAAAAATGTCTGAGCACAGTAATAATTATATTTGTGTAATTCAGACTTGCTGAAAAATGTGCCTCAAATAAAGGTGCTATCAGTTTGAAGAATTAGGGATGCTTTGAAAGTGAAACACTAGGAAAACTTTTGAGGAATATGGGTGACAAAACAGGAACATGTATGACTGGACAGAGAACATGAGCTGTCTTTACTTTTTTCAGCAAGGCTGTTTTCTGGAAAGGAAAAAGGTCTCCTTTTTGCTCCCCCAAAGCAAAAAGGTTTCAGTACATTGCACAAGTCCTTTACATAGGTCCAATAGGAAGAAGCATGTAAGAAAATTTCTCCTAGTTAAGAAAAGACTGGCATAATCAGTCTCAGGTCTCACTAAAAGAGTAAGATGCCTGAAAACAATTGAGGAGGGGAAACGAACACACAGAACTTATGGTACCTCCTACTTTTCCTTGGCTGGCAAGAAAGGCTAACAGAAGAGATGAATTCATATTGCACTGTTCTAAGGATCAAGATCCCACCTTCTTTTTGTCCATCTCAAAATCCTGTGGTATAACACAACTTAATCCACACTCCCAATCAGCAGGGAATGTAGCAAAGATTCCACCTCCTAAAGCACAATTCCCTTTGGAGCTCTTCCTGGAACTGACTGTACTATTCTTCAGCCAGTGCTAGTGCTTGGCTGAATAAGACAATTGAATCCTTTGTTAAGAACTTCCAAAATGAAACAGAAATACCAATTAACTGGTATTCTGTCTGGAACTAATTTAATTCAAAGATGTCTTCTAGTACCTTGGGATATGGTGTGTTCTGCTTTGGAGAGAATCAATCAGTGAGAGATTGATGAAGGGGTGGTAAGGTCAGGTTTGAAAATACAGAACCATCTGCAGAGTCTCTTGGGTTGGTACCTGCAGCACAGTAATATACAGGACCAGGTGTTTCCTTTTAATCTACATTTTTTTTCTGCTGAAATTGTAATTTTATTGAAAAAGTGCCTGCAGTTTGTTAATAAGAGGGTACTTTGTTCATTTGTGCTATTAATTAACTACTGAAAGGTTTCTGGGTTTTAATGCCCATAATCCTTGAAAATACAGTTAAGAGGCTGTGATGTTAAATATGGAAGTCAATCAGACATCTTCAGAAAGCTGCTACATATAAACATAATAAGACCCAAAAATCTGTTTTTACAAGAGAATTATATTGTTCAGGAATGAGCCATTTCTTCCTGAATATGGGTGACTGAAACTATCATAGTCATTAAGATTATAATTTCTTTCTGTGTACAGCCATAAATTATAATTATAAAAATATTATATTATAATTATTTCTGAAACACAAAAAAAATTCAAGACTTCCAGCTGGAATTTCCCACCTGAGTTGAGCTTGGTGGGAGCCTTGGATACAAAGCACAGCAAAAGGTCAGTAGAGAATATATTTGAATGCAAACTCAGGTTCCTGGCTTTGCTGCACCTCACACCCTCCTCCAGCTCTACTATGGGCTACATTACCTCTTCTCTGGCCTAACATCTCTCAACCTGACTCCCACATCATCCAAACTCTCTGCACCATTGACTTCAACTGGCAGCAAACAGGGACAGGGTGCCCTTAAGGGCTTGAACACTGCTCACACTCTGCAGTCTCTACACAAACCTCCTTCATCTCCTTAAAACTTCTGCCTCTTCACAATTCTAGAAATGTTCTGGAGGATTTTCCTTGGCTTTGCCTGGTGTATTTTACCTACTCATAACAGGACAAAAATGACATACATTTGGTTTGCATGTCTCACCAAAAAAAGTCACAGAACACTGCAAAGTAAATAAAACTTGGGTTTATATGAATCACAGCATTAAAACCCAAGGAACATCCTACTTTGCCAATCAATGAGGCAAAACCCAGGTCAATGTAAACCTCTCACTAAAGAAAACAACAGAGTTAGAAATGTTTATTTTTTAATATTCTGCTTTAGATATTAAATCTAAATGTCTTAGTCTAAAACTGGCTTCCTAGGGAAAAAACCCCATACACACTACTGACTATCTGGTCATATACTGGATTTTGTTCTTTTACTTTCTGATTCTTCAGAAATTTTTATTTATGGTTTACAGTAATTGTCAGGAAATACAAGGACAGTGACTCAGCAATTGATAAAAATCCCTCGTTCTGTGTTTTTGTTTAAGTCTCTTAATTAATTTCAAGACAGACTTACTCCTCTGGGGGAAACAATAGATGTGAGAATCAAATGTGCTTAATTGGCAGACTTTTTCAGTTTTTAATTGAGCTAATTTAATTTTTACCTGACCAAGCATCACCCTTTATTTTAATTTAGGGTTTTTTTTTTTTCTGGGAAGGTTCCCTCTGGTCCCGGCCTGTTTCCCTGTCACTCTGATGAATACTGAGACAAAGAAATCTTTCCTTTCCCAGAAGTAACTGCCTCATCTGTTGCTAATTTCCCTTCCCATCCCTTATGGAACACATGGCTCCTTTCTGTGACCTCTTGCTGTGTGCACATTCATGAAGTCTTTAATTTCCTCTTGCAAAATTTTCCAAATTTAAGAACAACTTTTAATGTATGTTTTCTGTCTATTCTCATCTAAATTAAACAAAAGACATGCAAAGTATTTTCATGAATCCTTTGAGCAAATCTGATAAATGAATAAAATTGAATAAAAAAATGGCTTCCCATTTTCTTTACATCCCTTTTAGCTCTACATTCATTTCCATAGCAATAAACTTTTATGGTTTCCATTGCTCACTAATGTTTCTTGTTTTGCCTCCTTCCTCATGGCTATGTGCTTTCCTCCTGGCCCCTATATGAGCAGTGCTTCTGCAGAGGCACACACCAAAGAAGCAAAATAAGCAAATGTGCATTTAAATGTTCATGTCTGGGCTGTTGGATGTAGCCACGGATTTATTCCAGCCTTACAGTGGCCTGAAACTTCTGTTGGACACTCTCACAACAAATAACACTCAAGTGCACAGGAATTTTTGGAATTGTACTTCCCTTCACGTAATTTGCTCTTGGTTCAACACATCTCTATGCCACCAGTCTTAATTAAGAGAGCAGCACAAAACAGTTCTGCAAATCCTCTGCACCAGAAACACTAAACATGTCCTTTGCAACAAGATATGAAACAAGGACACAAAAATTCTAAATCTTTAAGTTTGCACAACCTATTTTTTGTACTGGGAAAGACAGACAGAATTTGTCACAACTAATTTCTTTTACTGTTAACTGAAAATGTGCAGCATATTAAATTAAGTCTTAGTGAATAATCAGGATCACCAGGTCAGCTACACAGTATTTCATGAGAATAAAGTTGCTCCTCAGAAACTAAGTGCTCTTTTTCTTGCCACTCTCAGCAGCCTTACTTGTTTTGCATATGGTTGCATGTTTAATTAGCAATCTTTCTGTAAGTGTCTGCAATTAGACAATGATGATTAATAAAATAACTCCTTTAAAGCTCCATTTAGGCAGCAGAACTGCACAATCAGGTATAATTAATTCATCATTAATAAATCATGGCTGATTAACTAATATGTTGATTACAAACACATTACTGCATAGCCTCCCACCTGAGCTCTGGTGATTTTTCTATCCTGAAAAGAAATACAAAGTAGTAGTAACTATTAAAAAAAATGCTATAAGCAGCAAAGTTATTAGTTTGGTCAGGAAATTTAAATAACACATCTCTTTAAAACATATGGGCCTTGTTCAGTATTAGTCCTCTTGAGTAAAAGAAATAATTGTACTGTCTATTTGTTAAATGTGGATGGGTGAATACCTGGTTCTTTAGTTCATTTATATTCCTAAGGAAGGCTTTTTTTCCACAAGCATCTCCTATTATTGGCCAGGCTCAGTCTTTGCCTAAGGCAACAAGAATTAAATGCAGCACCACAAGCCTGCAGCACTGCTCCTCCAAAAGATCCAGGTTCCCTGCAAGAAAGGGAACAATCCGAGCTGTGGCGAGAGGAGGCCAAGGCTAGAGCTGCCATAGCAGCCAGGCTGCTGAGCTGCCTGCACAGCTGTGATTTACACCTGATCACAAGTCCACATTTATAAATCATATCTCAGCCCCACAAACTTCAGTAAGACTGAATATAGGAGAAGAACGTGCATTTCCATTCGGAGACTCCTTTTGCTTGCCACTCAGCCACTGAGCTGAGTAGTGCATTTAAATCACATTTTTGGTATGTTCTTTGTAGCTGCAGGAGACAGAACATTCTATTTAAATTAACTCTAAAACTCTCACACTCTTACTTGTCCAGCTAGTACTTAAGGACTTGGACTTAAGTAAGATGTAAGTAACAAGTTCTGATAAAATTCAAAGTAAATGGAAAAAAGGGAACTTGAGGGAACTAAGTTCCTCATGATTTATAAAGGGATGGCTGCTCCAACTGTTCCCATAGTATGGACTGTCTTTTGAATTCAAAACACTTCACCCTGAAATATCGCAAAGAGATAAAGCAAAGCTTAGGACAGAGGTGACTTGAAACAGAAAACAGTTTTAGCTAGAGTAACTGAAACTTCCTAATATTCCTAATAAATCCAGTGAAAGACCACATCATGGTGATGAAATCTAAAGCAGTACACTTCATGAAGATTATACAAGAAACTTTTAGTGTAGGAGAAAATCTTCAGGTTTTGAAAAGTAATTGACATTGCTGTAACCAATAGTTTCCTTTCAGATCCTAACCAGCTTTACATGCATGACAATTAAATGTTAAATCTTTCTTCTGAACCTTTTTAATTAAAAGTATTGACTAAGCAGCAATACTAAGTTGCAATACTTTAAGCAATACTTTAATTAAAAGTATTGACTAAGCAGCATTTCACTGATCAAAGGCAGTGAAATGAAAAATGCTGTAGAACCACAAGGTACATTTCTAACCCATTTATATTTTTTCATATTTTAATTCAAATAAGTTGATTAACATGGCTGTCATTTCAATAAATAGCAGAGAAAATATCATTTTTTAAAAAATAATTCAGATTTCATGAAAAATTATCAATATGGGAAACATTTGATTATTTAATCAAACAGATGTTTACAGTTTAACCCAGGAAGTAGTAAGGGCTTTTAACACAGAATTTGGAAATCAAGAGAAGTATAATTTAAAAGCAGAAAAACAAGATAGCTGTACTCAAGCATTTTCATAGGTCAGTGTAGATAAGAAGTAGCAAGACTGAAGCGAAGAATACCAAGGATCTTTTAGATCAGAAGTGAGTACTTTCAAGTAATTTTTATAAATGGACAATGAGTAATCAAAGACTTTTGAGAACGGTAGTGATTCACTGCTTAGAGCTGAGATAAAATCAGCATAATCAGAGTATCATGAAGATTAGTGATTAGTGAGAGCAGAGAGAGATTAGTGTCAGTTCCTTCAGAGAGTCAGGTTTCCTTTTAATACAACAGCAGTTTGCCCTGCAATGTCAACTCTTCCATCATCGCGCACGGAAATCTTCAACTCTCCTCCACGGCGGGAACATTGAAAAGCTAAACAGAAACAAGAACCCAAAGTTAAAAAACCAGTGTGCATCAAAAATTATTTTAAAATTCATGTAAACTCAGGGAAAGGAGGTTTCTGGTTCCAGAAAGCAAGCAGCACCAGGGCAAATTGCACCAGGGACACCCTGGATGAATTGCCTTTATGGATGAAGTCCAGCTGAGGGTGTATTTCCAACTAGAACTTGCCTATTGAGTCTGACAAAACTGCTGCTTAATAAAAGCAGTGAAGTGTAGTTTACTTTGTTGTAGCAAATTAAGTTTCTTCTGTGTATTTAGGAAGTCTTGAATTCTCCCTTCAGGGGATACAGTTTGTGGAGGGAAGAAGGAAGAACATCAAGCATTATCTGCATGAGAATGAATATCATTTCACTGGCACTGAACACCCAAAGTTGATACTACATTCAAAGAATGTGCCTGGCTAAAGGGCGAATAAGCTCACAAAAGCAGCAGGGAAAGTCTACAAAGAAACATAGATGCTGCTTCAGCTGTCACAAACTAACATCAAATTCTTACAGAGGCAGCAGCAAATATTGATTTATAGAATCCTGAAGATATAATTTAATACAACTGGATAAACTTGAAGTAGAAACAGCCTTCTGCTTGTAATAAGAGAAATAAGCTTTTCCTAAAGTGCTGAGTCCTACACAGGTGAGATGATAATGTTCACTTAGCATGTGGAATCTCTAACTTGTTTCAGCAGTCTCATTTTAGTTGCACAGCTTGACCCGAAAATAGTCTGGTTCAGATGGCATTTAGAAAAGGTTTGAGTTTCAAGCAGTGTTGCTTTTGTGAAAAGTTCTAAATGGATGAGGAGGCATTAATGTTCACTCTCCTTTCTCAATGAACGTCCAACTGCTCCAGAAGCTGTCCAAAGCTAAAGGGAGCATTTTTCCTCTCAGACCCACAATTTATAAATTGGGTAGAGATTGCATTAAGATCCCAACAGAGCACAAGCGCTCTGATGGCATATACGCTGTATGCTTTAAAACTATTTCTCAGCCACTGCTGCTAAGAAAGCTCTTCTTTGATCAAGAGATTAGATTCTCAGACAAAGCAAGCACTCTAAAAGAGTGGAAACAAGAGTTATTTAGAGATTGAGATTGATACTTTCCGTTCTCTTCCATTTATATAACCATGGGTTGTTTTTAACGTGTCAGAACATCATCTATGAATGGAGTAATGCCTTAACTGAATATTTTAGACTCTTAAAGCCAGCTAAAATTCATCAGTTATTATTGCCAGGTGTGGAGACACACCTAAGCTCTTCCACTCCTACCTGACAGCAGATTTAAATAAAAGAGATTAATTAATGCAACTCTTCAAAGGTTGGTTTGGTTTTTTCTTCTTTAAATGTTCAAACAGTACTGGCTCTTTCATGTCATGTTACTGAGATTGTTTTGATATTGGTCCATTTTATCTTATTTTTAAAGAAACTTCCAAAGTAGAAGAAAAACAAAAAATAACCCACAAAAGAAATTTTTAGCCAAGCTTATATGAAAATTCTACTTGATCTATTCCTTCTCTCCCAGAAAAGCACTGATATTTCACACTATGTCTAGGAGTAAACACGCCTGCATGGAAGATTTCCATTACTAGAGGATTTCATTTAACAGCAATGCCTCTAGAGGCATTCAGGCATCTCTGAAGTGCACTCACTTTTTAGATAACAAAGTTGTTGCATGCCTATTCCATGTCTGTATTTGCCAGGAATACCTCATAGTATGCACAGGTTTTATACATATTTTCTATGAAAACAAGTATGTACAATTGTAGAAATAACATCTAACAGCTGAACTCTGTGCCCTGGACTCCTCTGTGATTAACATGACACAGAGGAGAGTTTAGGAGCCGCCTTGTGAGATTGAGTACGCTGATATCACAGTATCACACACCCCTGCATTCACACATCAGCTGGTGGCTGTGTACTGACATCATTCTGTTGTTTCAGAGCTCCTTACCAGCCTCGATGTAGCTCAATGACCACTGCTTACAAAATTTAAGGACTAATGGATTTCCTTCATTTCCTTCATAATGTCATCAATGACATCAACTCAGAAAGAAGTGACACTCTTGTAGCAATATTTATTTTTAAAAACCACTAGTATTTTGTTTGAATTTCTAAACCCTCTAGAGGAACACTGAAAAAGCACTTGTTCCTTAATGTAAGTGAAGTTGAGATCTCCGAGACTTTTTATTCTCTCTCTCTCTTTTTATTCTAAGAAAGAAGGTGGATAAATCTGGCAATTGACAGAGGGAAACACCTCTCCTTTGAAGAAATATTACACTTGTGAATAAATCTGATGTTGTCAATCTATATGTTGAGATTACTTGGAAAAGATGAAAGCTGCAATTAAAACTCTTAACTTTGTAAGAATTCAAATTAGCAAAATCTTAAATACAGGCAGATTTATTGTACCTCAATAAAGCAACAACTGTCTTTTTATGTGTTTTGTTGTTGTTGGTAATGTTGGTGGTAATTTTTGTTTTGTTTCTGCCCCCCAAAAAACAACCCTTAAATGCTATAAACCTGTTCTATACTGGAAGGAATCAGAGACGCTAAAGGCAGTAATAAGGAAAAAATTTCCCCACAAATTAATACAGTTGTCTGAAGTAAAGAGGTATAGCAAGATTCCCCTAGCTTATTCTGAGATTAAAAACTGCCCTGGATGAGCCCTTTCTCATCACAATAATTTGGGAAGTCCTCCCTAATTTGTTTGGTTATATGGAATTCCTTATGCATATGAATATTACCTTAGAAATATGAAAACAATGTGAAGGGCTGGATACACAACTGTTATACCCTGCATTCATTAGCAACAGTGAAAGTCTACACATCTCACATGAGAGATTATAATTTTTATACATTGCAGAGACTCCTCAAATGAAAGAAAGGCAAGGACTGATATGAAGCCCTGATTTAACCAGCATCTTAAACTCAAGAACATGCACCCACCTTCAAGAAAGACCATAAAGTATTCCACCTTGTAAAAGTATTGGAAAATTCTTTTTGTAGTTAGTGGGGCTGGTTGTTTTTTGACAATTCAGTCTAAAAAAAGTAGGAAGAGAACCCAAACACAGGAAATTAAGTCTGATGCTTCAGCAGAGCTGCAGCTGACCTTTTCCTAAAGGCCTCAATAGCCAGAGAGATCTGACAATAGATTTAATGTTCCTCAATTTTATATTATTTTATATGTAATCTATTTGGGAACTAACAGATCCTTCACTTTATGGAAGAAATTCTTCCTTTATTCTTGCAATAGAAAGTATCGGATATTACAGAAGCTACCACAGAGGTTTCTAAAAAGTCCAAAGATGCTCTTATTTATTAATATTTGGTGATATGGAATGTCCTTGAATACCAGCTATCTTTTCCACATAATCTCATTAATAATGGAATCTGCCTGGTACCACCTGATACCCCTCAGATAGACACATGTAAAGAAAAGTTACTTCTCACAAACATACATCAAATTAACTTGTCCTATTTAAAACAGTTTTGTATGATTTCTACCACAGAAGTGTGAGGACATATACACGTGGAATATGAATTTAAAAAGAACAAACCTATCTTGTGGAGACACAGGGACTTTTGTTGTGCTAAACACATTAGAGAAACTGATTATAACATCAATTGCCTTGGCTGCTTGAGCTAGTTTCTCTAAAAGGGGAAATGGGACAGGACATACAAAATACATGAAAATGCAAAACAGGCAGAAACTGTCAATTGTATGTGCAGACGGAATTCCAGTCTATTTAAGAACTTAAAGAAGCAGAGTCTATAGGTGGCATGGAGAGTTCAAATTCCACAATAACATCCAAAAACGTTGAAACCTTCTAAGAAACAGCCAATCAGTAAGGACACATTACCAAGGACACTTTTAAATCTTCAGAAAATATGTTGGGATTTCCCCCCCCACCCCCCAACGTTATTTAAGCTATCACAGATATTATGTGGTGTAAATGCAAACCAGAGATCTTTGGGACAGAATGTTATACCTTTCCTTCAGTCCATGAAGGAAAAGGTCTTGTTCATGGTGGATCCTTTACAGACTTACCATCCTCAAGAAAATCCATTTTGAGATTCATTTGACCAAATATGGGAAGGCTCCAGGGTAGCTGTTTGTTTGGAAGTGTTTACTTTTATGGACAAAGAACTTTATCAGACCAAGTATCCGACCTCTGTTCTAAACTAAACATGACCAAAGCCTTGTGTGCAGAATTGCCCCCTGTCCCCTCTTGGGGAACCAGGTAAGGGACAAGGGTATTTTGTATTGCTTCTCCTGTTCTATTCTCTGGCAAAGCATTAGAAACATGAGAAGCCAGGAGTCACCCAATACTTCTTCATCTAGCATTGTCATATATTAACAGTTTGTCTTGATTTTTTTCCACCAGGTTCTTAAGTTTCTTGCTTAATAACAAAGATGTGATCTAATAAGCATATCTCATTGATTGACTCAAAACACATAAACAACATCACCTGAGGTTCACCAAGCTTCAGCTATGATGAAAGGTCACAAGAACTAAAATCCAAAAGCCAAGATCAAACACTAACTGCAGAGAGTTATGATCCAGAAAGCAACACTTCAAACTCCCCAGGGCATGATGTGTCATGATGGTGGACAGGAAAGAAAGCAATTTCTCAAAGATTACCTCACACACAAAATATGACATAATATTCTATTCATCTTGAGGAAATGGAAAGGCAGTTATTGCTACAGTTTGGACTGCAGTAGTAATACAACCTTCCCTTTACTAGTGAGCAGATTTAAATAAATTGGCAGCTTTGCAATAAAACAATTTATCTTACCAAGCATTTCTTTCTTCCCCAGCTGCTCTGACCAGTAGCTGCTTAAAACAGCATGGGCAGATCCTTAAAAGAAATTGGAAAACAAAGTACAGAATTGAATTATAATCACTACTTTACAGAGTAAGCATAGTCAAAATATAAATACCATAAATCAAATGCCACACATGTGGCAAAAAACCAAAGAGTTTGCATGGCAGACATATGATTTCAATTATTTATGGCAAAGCAGTATTACTGCCACATCTTCTAGCTTCAACAGAAATTTTGCTTAGGTGAGGGCATGATCATTAGCCACAACTCTCAGCTGACTAATAATAACCAGTGATGAAATGGTACCTAAGCAAAGAACAGCAACCTTAGGCAATCATCACACCGAGTGAGTGCAACATCAAAAGAACAGACAGTAACACATCTTGTTGCCCTAAGTGTACAGCTAGCTGAGTTCTCAAAGGTCTGAGAACAGCAACAGTAAGTGTCATGAAACTAGAGAAGATCTCAGCTGAAATACGTAGGAAAAAAAACCCAAACAAATAAAAATCCAAACCACCACAAAAAAAAGAACACCAACAGAAGTGGATATAAATTTCCACTGCAATACCCATCCAATACTGATCTAGTCTCTCACTTTTTTCTAATTGGAATACTTGAGGGAAAAAGACCTGAAAAAGACACAGGAATATCTGACCTAATGACAGCAAGAGCTGATTTGATTTTTTCTGAATGAGCTGGCCTCAGTCACGGAAGATTTTAGTTTAATGAGCACTCCTGCCATCCATATAAACCAGTAATTTATAAGAGACTACAAAGTACAAAAACAAATTAATGAATTCTAGTAAGAACCTTTTAATTGAACTGAAACAAAAGTGATGAGTTGCTTATCATACAAATACATACCTGTAACAGGGTCTTCCAGAACTCCATACCAAGGTGCAAAATATCTGGAGTAAAAATCATGGCCTTTTCCACTGGAATTTCCCTTAACAGTGAGTATGAGTCCTTTCACTTTTCCTGTCTTTTCAGCTGACAAAAAGCATTGTGCACTCACTTTCAATTCTTCCAACACAGACCTTGAATGCAATTATTACATTTTAATAGCCTGTATTCTTCATTTTACATGAACATAAGTACTGAAAAGAAAGATAAAGCTATAGAATCATCTTCTCTACAATTCAAAACCAGCCCTAAAATATTAGGGGAGACAAGATCCCTAGCATTGTTCTCCCAATGGTATTTGACAGAAAATTACCCTGAATCTAATACACTCTGAGTGAACTCTGGAAAAATGCTCAAGCCATGCATTTCCTATTTATTTCTGAAACAGAGCATCCTGAAATATTAGCCACCAAAAAAAAAAAGTCACACTTTGTTTCAACATTGTAATTATTGAAAGAATTATTGCCTCACTACAGAATGTACCTCCTTTCAGAGCAGGAAAATAACATCATTCAGGTCTTCATGGCATTCTAAAGCAGTCTACAACTGTCTGATACCTCCTTACAAAATAGTCTGAAAGAGTGAAAATAAGTACTCAGCTGAGAATACTTCTATCTCCCCATTACCCCAGACCTTAACCATTTGTTAGGCCAAACTTCAAATTCATAATAATAGTAATTCAGCCTGATTAAAGAAATTTTGTTTTGGCAGTTTATACCTAAATCATACTTGACTTAACAATGAAATTCAGCTGAGATTAACAAAAGCTTTTGAATAATTTGTATTGGAACTTCCTCTCTAAAGCTACTTCTCGGGCTGTTAAGCATGTGTAAGCAGATTACAGTCCAATGGAAGTAAGAATCCCTGGCATTCTGTCAATGTGCTCCAAACTGAAGCAGGACTCCTAACTTCCTGCTAAGTTACTGGATCATTTTTAGACTCGGATGGATGGGAAAAATACACCATCGTTAAAACTGTTTCCTACATCTCCTTTTCTTAAGGATGAATTTCAGAATGATCTCATTCAGCTTTGCAGCTTTATATGCTTCATATTAAAAGATAAAATAACCACTTTACACAGAAATTTAAATCAGAGGTTTTTAATCTCCACTTGATTTAAAACTAGATAAAAGAGCCCAGTATGTAAGGAATGGAGAGTAAACAAGCTAACTCAATTTCTAGACTCTTGATTAAGAAAACTGAAAAAGTGTAAGACACCTTTGATAAGTATCACTGAGGCGGACTAAGAGCTTCTTTGTGTCAGGAGAATAACGGAGATCTTGAACAATCATGTCACCAACAGCTGCCTGGTGGAAAATGTAAAGGAGATAAAGAAGAAAAACATAATCACTTGTATATAAAACATTATTTCCTTAGCATTCCTGTAGAGCACATTCCCTGCTGGAAGAGGGCTTATGCAAGCTCTCCTATGCAACCCTCAAGTTCATGCAAGCAAGACAAGCAAATGCATCAAGTGCATGACTGGATTTGGGTGGGCTACAAGCTCCATGTATGTCTACTTGGAAAGAAATCAAGGACCTAGAGGAGTGCAAGGACACAGATTGCCCCCTTATGCACACAAAAGGCTGAAAATGCCATTGAAATAAATATTGACACTTTAGTCAACAGTAATGGGAGACACAGGTTAAGCAGGAGCATTTTGGAGAATTACATTCCCTGACCTACTGAGTCATTACTCAGAGCTTTGAAGTTTGGTGTTTCAAACTCAGGAGTACATCAGGCAGTGCCTTGTCACCATCTTCTAGCCATTTTAATATATAAAAATAAGCAAAGCTATTTTAAATGTTTTTCTAAGACAAGTGTTAGATTATTTTTTTACCTTTATTAATTCTTCTACTTCCTTAAGTTCCTGAAGGAAAAAAAAAACACACTGTAAAAATTTGAATATATATGTAGGTATCTATGCAACTATAGACAGACATCCTTACATACACGTACAAACACATACTTTCCTTGAAAACCTATCATAAATAAAATTTTGACTGACCTGGGGGTAGGCTGTGTAAAGTGGCAAGTCCAGGACAATATGATCTTTCACTCGTCTGGCCTTTAATTCCCCACTCAGTGTCACAAATGTGAGAACTGAATTTGTATTTTCTAGAGAGAAAACATTGCAACATTATCAAACATAAGAATTTTAATCTAAATTATTTCAGCCTTAGGAGTAGCTCAGTATATTCAGAAAAAGTTAGATATGGAGTTCAAATACATGTAGATTAAATCTGTATCCCGGGCAAAATTCCTAACTAACTCAATAAATCTGTTGAGGCCAATAAAGACAGCAATGGTCAGGGAATCTTTCCTGCACATGCCTAGAATGAATGGGAATGTCCTTTCAACAGAATGAGCAATATTCCCTATTCACCAAATGCTACCCTCCCAGATGACATTTGCATATTTAGCACTTTTCTTTAACAACAGTAGTAGTAGGGCATTGGAATCAGAGGGCAGGCATCAGACTACAGCCTTGTAACAACAGAGCAGTTGTAAAAGGCAATACCCAGGGTACCTCCATTTGTGTTCTATAAATGTTCTGAATGTTTAATTGCCTTTGTTGTAGAAAACAGAGATGTTAATTAGAAGTAAATGTTCTAAAAAATTACAGTAATACATAGTCTGTAAACATACTTTGTACATGAAATAATACAGCAGCTGATGCAAGAGTAGCGTGACCGCAGAGAGGAACTTCATTGGCTGGGGTGAACCATCTGAGCCCAAAGCAGGAACCTTGAAAAAATAAAGTTTATTTAGTGCTATTAAGTAGAAGAAGTCTATTTCTTCATTTTATCTCAATATACATAGAATGATGATGTTTCAGTTAATCAAAATGCATGTTACAATCAGTTTTTGTCCTAAACACACTTTTAGGTACCATTTTGCCCTGATTTTTCAGAGTAGCTATCCCTTTTGAATCAGGTCAACCTGATTCAACCTTTGCATGCTGCACAGATTTTTCTTTTTCCTAAAGAGGTCTTATTTAGAAGATAAAGCCTCCCTATCCTTGTGTATTATGAAATCCTAAAAAGGCATGGTCATGATCTCTATATACCTGCAGGCCGAGTTACCATTTAAAGGTTATTGATGGTTTTGTTGGAACCTGTATTGGAACTAGCTCAGTTATTAATTATTTTGCTTAAGCCACCAGTCAAGTTTGATAAAAGTCTCCAAGGTCTACTTAACCCTTCATTACACTAGAAATCATATCTCTATTCGTTGTTTAAAAAATGTGGAACACATATGAACAATAGTTGGTTTCCTGTAACTTTTGCACATGCATTTCAAGTGAATAATTACCACACAAACACAACAAAAAGTGGAAAAGAAACAAATTATACATTTTTTTTTAAATCCAAACAAGTCTTGTCATTGCCACTTCAGAAAATTAGTGCATTAAAGTCAGTCCCCTCTAAAAAAAACAAACAGGAACCCCATAAAACCTTGTGGTGGAAACTAATGGCCACAGCAGTGAAGTGCCCCCAACCCTTAGCCTGCTCTGTGCTGTTAATGCACCACTCCAAGTGGAAGCTGCAGCTGGGAGCAGAAGGACATGAAGGACCCATGCCCATGCCTGAGTGGAGACAGACAGCTCTGTGACCCACAACACCTGCCTGGACACTCAGACACACAGCTGTACTCGGACTGAGAGGACATGGAGTGCTCTCATAAATTCATCTGTCCCTAAAATAACAGACTTGATTGGTTTGGTTTTTCCTTTAATTAAAATGAAAGTAAACGTACTGATCACAAACATCTGCAAAACCATTCACTGTGTCCAGGAGCCCTCACTACACCAGTTAATATTCCAGAAGCAGATGATAAATGACATTCTGATGTTCCTGGTTCACTCCCACTACCCCTCAATACACCCAGTCTCAGGTGTAGCTGAGAGACTAAATTCCTTTGAAAGAACTGTGCACCTCTTGGGCAGCTGTGTGGGTCTGAGGGCACAAACTAGTCCATCAGTATCAAAAGCACTTCAGTGATAAAGAAGCTGGAATTTTTTATGCTGTCAGATATGGATGACTTGAAAATAAGTGTGTTAAACATATTGGCAAAGTACTAGCATGGAAAAACGGAAAGTATTATCACTTCTTGCTCCAAGTGATTAGTCTAACCCTAAAACGAATTCCAATTTATTAATAATAGAAGCAAGCAATTATAGTTACTACCATCCTCAATATTTCTAATTACAGTGACTGTAGTATTCCCTGTACTATTCCATCAAACAACAAAGATGATAAACATGACTCCTTAATCTGGAATCTAAATCCAGATTAGTGGAGTCCCAGCCCCTTGGCTCATGCCACCACACAACTGCCAAGTGAGCAAATTCCACAAACTGATTCAGCTGAAAATTAATCCACAGAGTGAGTCTGAACGAATTCTGCATGTCTGATGTTTTCTATCTTGCCCAGTGTCTTTCCAATTCCTCTCCCAACGTATCCACATGCCCTACCAACAAACACCAGTCAACTCCCTCCACTTAAACCTATCAAATGAAGCAGCCTAATGTACTAGATCTGGACCACTTCAGAATTCCCAGCTTTGTTGGAAACCTGCATTTTCCAGTATTGGCTCCACAGACATCTTATGAGACCTTGTGACAAACTCAAATAACATTATAGTTACCCCACTGATTGTTGTCTAAACAGCCAAGACAAATTCTACTCACTTTGCAGTCTAGTGCATATGGAATGAGCATGTTTCATCTCTATTCTTCAGATTGTATAAGGAATTATCTCAGGATATTATTAGTAAAGGGGAAATATTAACTGAAAGATGTCTGCATAGCATTTTTAGGAGACTGTCTATATACAACTTGCTTATTTAGTAAAAGACACTAAAACAAATGGTCTGAATTATGAATAAATAAGTTTATATTGTAAAATAAATCTGAGCACAAGTACTTTCAAGAACCCACGTGCAATAGTCTTATTATGATCTTAAGATACATCACAACTTCAAGATTTTGTTTTGCTGTCTTAAAAATTAGCACAATTCCTTATAAATGTACCACAGTGTCTTCCAATTCCTTTGTTAGATATTTTGGAGGGTAAACAGAACCACTAACTTTTGGTAAAGTCATCTCCAGGTTTCAGTTTTCTGATGAAAGCTGTTTCTGAAAGGTTCATTTCTGTTGCAATTTTTTGGTGCAAATCTTCATCCAATTCCTAGGGATGAAATAACAAATCAAATCAAGAGCAGGCAAAAAATGCAGAATCAAACTTTCTGTCAAATACAGTACTTTAATTTTCTATTATAATAAAACATAGCTTTAATTAAAAAGACTTTCTGAGAGTAAAAAAAAAAAACTTTAAGCATAAAAATGGGATAATAATTGTGGTACATGGCAATTTCTAGTATCTGTCCTATTAGTTTACAAATTCTTAGCCTATGTGGAAAACAAAATCACCTAAAAACTAAAGTCAGTCTTTCTAGGAGCACAAATCTCTTTCAGTTGTTATTAAAGTCACACAGAGAAGTTATTACATAATCTAAAAAGAACCACAACTTTCTTTTTACAACTCTGAAAATTCCTTGCCAATAAGAGGTCTGTAGTGCTGGCAAAGGCCAAGCTCGCTGGTCAGCCCTTACTGATGTGCCGTCAACATTACTCTTTAAAAACAGGAACAATATGCTCCCTCCGTAGGAGCTGAGAAGAGAGAAACTAGAAAAAAAAATAAATAAAACTGCTGAAGCTCACTAAGTGCCTGTGATTTAATCCAGTGAGCACTGATCCCAAGATACCCAAGTCCCAGGGATTGTATAACGTTCTCCTTGGCCCACATTCCACTGCTCTTTCCCCACAGTTATGCTGACGGGCCAGGTTTGAGAACCTGATCTGTGAAATATTGAAACTCAAGTGAAACAAAGTACTAAAGGGACCTGGTCAGGGTCAGCCTCTAAGAGATAAAAATTTGCCCTATTCACTTTAATTACTTCCTTTAATAACTAATCCTTTTCAGCCAATAATCCCACACTACAGATACAAGCGAATAACTGATTAGTACACTAGAGCTGTGTACTGTGTACTCTGTACTTGCAGACTGAATTCTATACAGTTAAACAACATTCTAACATTTTACAGTACAGCTACATTCCCTTTATCCCAGGAAGAGTTCTGTCAGTTACTGTAAAGCTCCTAAACCAGAACAAAGACCAGTAAAAATGTTATTAAAAGTAACCTTTTTTTTTTTTTTAATAACATGGACCTATATTGAAACACTGCCATCCTGTGGCACCTCTGAAACACAGAAAGGACTGGCTGTGCCATTCTTGCATTTCTCCCGATTTTTTCTGTAAAGCATCTACTGACACTCTGGAGGGAGCAGAGAACAGTTCTTTTGCATGGCTGCATCATACTTTTTGAAAGCTTAGAATAAAATGCTGAATTGGGATCTCAACTTTAGCTGTGACACTAAAAATTTTACTTCCAGGAATTGCAGAAAAACCTTTTAAATGTCTATATTCCAAACTCATCATGCAAGTAAGTAGGCCTCACAATATCTTAATGTAATAAAGTAAAATTAACATTAAAAATGCAATTAGAAACTCATAATTTTAAAGCAGAGATCATTTTGAGAGTATTTAGATTTTATGGGGCCAAAAATACCTCCAAAGAGAGATGTTCCCAGTGACACCTTTAGCTGACCTGGCAAGTAGGCAATGTTATATGAGATTTAGACATACTTAGGAACATCTAGAAAGGATTCATATTGTCATTACAAGCCATTGCCATTGGCTACTCTATATATTTTTTCATATTTACAATTTTTATCAGGAGTTACTATATAAACAATACAAGGCCGATAAATTTCTAATCCATCTTAATAATTATTTTTGGTAGAAATCACAACCAATTAGTATCAACTGCTCTCAACTCCCTGATGGGGATAACTACTGTCAACTGCACCAAAACTACCACGCAACACTGACATCAAAAACTGGTTGTTTAAACATGGCCAAAGCTGAACCCAACACACTAATGGTAAAAGACTCATATCCAGGTCTGTATCTGCTCCTTTTCTTCCCAGAGAAAAAGGAAAAATGAAAGAAAAAAAGGGAGAAAACCCATACCAAAACCAAACCTCAGTTTAATTATTCTACAGAGTACTGATTCTGTTTTACAGCATTACTTTTCAGATTTCACTCTGAATCCTTCTTAATCCTTCAGAATCTTTATTCTGAATCATTAAGAAATCAAGCCTTTTTTTTAACTTAATTCAAAATAAATCCAATCTATTCCTTAATAAGGTATTTTTAAAAGCCCAACAAAAATCCAAAGGTTGTCTTGTATGACATCGTTTTGATGAAAAAAAGGCACCCTGTACTAATTTCTCTGTATTCTGGAGGCACAGCAAACGAGTCTTGAAAGCAGAACTCCCGAATAAAAGAAAGCAAAGACTAATGCAGTGCTCAGGCCAAGTACAGAATGGCAAATGTCACTGGAGTACCTCAAAAAACAGTTGGGGTTTTTTCAACTTACATTTTCAAGCAGACAAACTGCCGCAGGATTTCCAGAAAATGGCCGGTTTGTAAATGCATCAACCGTAAAAATTGGAATTTGCATTGTTGTGTGCAGCTGTTTAGCCGCAGGCTGTGTTCTCCAAAGTAAGCTCTAACCTGTTTCACCCCAGCCGACAGCAGAACTCCAAGTTAATGTTTCACTGGGGGCAGGCGGAGCCAGCCGTCCCATCCCGTCACTTCCTAGCGCTGAAGTTTGAGAATCCTTCCGACGCCCCCGGCGCTCTGCACTGATTTTTTTTTAAATTAAAACACACATTTTAGCCGCCCTCGCCACTAGCCCCGGAACGCTTCAAAGCACCCCTTCCCCACAACGCCCGGCCCAGTCTGCCCCGCACTGAGGGAGGCGGGGTCCTGCCCGGCTCGGCAGGTTTGCTGAGCAGACGTGGGCAGCCATTGCGTACGCCCACACTGGGTAACCTTCTTCATCCTCACTCTTCATCCTCACTCCCTCCCCAAAGCTGCACCTTGGGGAGGGAGTGAGGAGAGGGACAGGCTAAGCGGGACACACGCTCCATAGCACGACCGACCGCCACCGCCGGCTGGAGGCGATGGCGGCGTGAGGCGATG
>VZTN01035841.1:29880-62817 GCA_013400515.1 Erpornis zantholeuca | reverse complement strand
TGGCTGCGCGCCTGACGAGGCGGCGACGGCGGCTCCCATTGTGGAACAGTGGCGGGGCCCCCTTCACACGCCCCCGTCACACGCACAGCCCTCCCCCCGCCGTCGTCGGCTGAGGCCAGACAAAGGAAGGCCTTGTGGTTCCAGCCCCTTTCTCAACTGCTACGCTTCAAGAAGAAAAACAACCGAAAAAATAAAACCTGCAAAGTCTTAGAGACTGGATGTGAAATGTACTTCTAGTAAATGCCTCGCTTTATGTGCCGTGCGTGCCCACGTGCTGCCCGCTATCCACGCGGTGCTCCCCAGCAGCAGCCCTAGTGGCAGGGGGGGGCTTCCCCCCCTTGGTGGGGACTTTAGACCCTCTTGGGGTGTGTTTAGACGCACAGTTTGAAATCCGGAACAGAAATAAAGCTCATGATCCATTATGCTAGTTATTTAAATAAACAAAACCCACCAGATTTCTTTTCAAGGGAGGGACTTAGGCATGGATGGAATCTCAGTGATTTTTTTATTTCTGTTTTGTTGGGGTTTTTTTTAGGATTTAAATTAAATAAAAGATGGACTGGAGTGGAAAACACAATGGGCCCAATGATACAACCAATGATGGAACAGTGGTACGACTCCGAGGCCTGCCATTTGGTTGCAGCAAAGAAGAGATTGTTCAGTTTTTCCAAGGTACCTCCAGTATAGTCGGAGCGTAGTGGGTTTCTTTAGAGGTTTCTTGTATTTTTTACACAATGTTTTGTACATGTTTAGTAACTTTTAATGGGGTGGATGGGGAGGGATTGTGCTAAATTAGTTTGTCTTAAGTAAGAATTATACCCTATAAATAAAGCACAGATAACCATAGATGTAGTAGAACACAGAATACAGCTAATTTTGTCGAGGTGGGAAACATACCGTGCATATTGGGGTAACCTGAATGTTAGCATTTGGATCAGTTAAATTGCTTGATTGGTAGCTATATTTTCTTCATGTAACTTAGGTGGTTGTATTTTTGCATAGTCTAAACAGAAAAGAAGTATGGCTAAATCCATAAATCTTTAATGAAAGATCATGGGTTTAAATTGTTGGGTGATGGGGGAAACAAGGTGGTTTTCTTTTTCGTTGCTGTTGTTTAGATATGCTTTAAGTATTTGCTACAGATGGGAATGTTTCAGCCTTTAACACTGTTCCCCTTGACGGGGTTATTTGTCCTTGGGTTAAAGGGTTGGAAATCGTGCCAAATGGGATAACATTGACGCTGGACTACCAGGGGAGAAGCACAGGGGAGGCCTTCGTGCAGTTTGCTTCAAAGGAGATAGCAGAAAATGCTCTGGGGAAACACAAGGAAAGAATAGGGCACAGGTGGGGATGGAGAGTTTGGGATGGTGTTAAATCTTTATTTTTTGGGGGTTGTGGGTCAGTAATGCTTTTGGGGGGTTGGGGACCAATTGGGGAATTGGCTGTTTTTAAGAATTTTTATAACTGATCCTAAGTTAACTTGGGAAATACAGTAGATTTGGGGGGGTGGGGGAGACAGTATTGCACTGGGTAGTTTGCTAAACTCAGAAAATTGTTTCAATCATTTTTGTGTAGGGTAATTTGTGATAAATGCTGCTATAGCCAGACATTGTTTTTCAACAGTATGTTTCTCATACTGGAAAGACATGTTTTAAGTTTAATTTGTACAGCTAGAATTTTCACAGTAATTTTTGCCACTGTCAGGTGGTTTTTTTAAATACACTTAAGATTCTTACGGTTTTGAGGAGAAACTTAAGTTGTATGGTATCTCTAGTCACTGCTATTGGCTTGTATGTTTAGTTCTAGAAAACATAGTATGGCCTTTTGTAAAACTCAGACTGCTTCTGCTTGTGTTCTTACTGGTACCTTGAAAATCCTCTTTTACTAGATATATTGAAATCTTCAAAAGTAGTAAGAGCGAAATCAGAGGATTCTCTGACATGCCAAGAAGAATGATGGGACAACAGCGACCTGGACCATATGATAGACCATTAGGAGGAAGAGGGGGTTATTATGGAGCTGGGCGTGGAAGTATGTATGACAGAATGCGTCGAGGAGGTGGTGGATATGACGGTGGTATGTTCATCTAATGAACACAGGTTCTCTTGGCAGTTTCATGTTTCTGACATACTTGTCAAGAAATAAGAAATGGCAGTAGCTGTAATGCCCATTAGGTTTGATGATTTATCTGAAAGACACTTGTATATATATCAAAACTTGTGGCTTAGTATGCAAGATAAATGTAAATAATAAGGGAGCTATTTTCAGCAGAATCTGATACCTGTATTTGCATGTTTCAGTCTCTGTTATGTGAAAAGAAATGTACTTTTGCATCATGTTCAGAAATCCAGGTTTGACAGTCTGCAGAGGCAACTTGCAAAGTGCTGGGTGCCCAAAGACTGCAAAGTTGAGTGTTTTGTGTGCATTGCTCTGTGAATTCTGAGCAGTAATGTAATAGTTCCTTTCTTTCTCTCCATTGCACAGGATATGGTGGCTTTGATGATTACGGTGGCTATAATAACTATGGCTATGGAAACGACGGCTATGATGACAGAATGAGGGATGGGAGAGGTAAAAGAAATTAATAGTTTGTCTAAAAAGGTTGTCCTGTTACTTGAGTTGCAAGACACAGTATTTCCAAGACAGAAATAATAGCTTTGTTCTGCTAGTTTGTAGAGAAGGTTGTTTGAAAAGGGGAGGGGACTGGGGACTCGTAAGAAAAGGTAAATAGATTTCTGAGGAGGGCTTCTGGTTAAGGTTTGGGTTGATAGATGGGAAGCATAAACACCGTGCATTCAGTGGTAAAATTCAGTGCTTTCAGAAAAAGACTAGTGATGACTTTTGGCTTTTCATGATCTTAGAGGTGTGTGGGTTTTTTTGGTTTGGGTTTTCCAATAGGCATGGGAGGACATGGCTATGGAGCTGGAGATGCAGGGTCGGGGTTCCATGGTGGCGGTCATTTTGTTCACATGAGAGGGCTGCCTTTCCGAGCCACGGAAAACGATATTGCTAACGTAAGTACCACGGGGAAAAGGGCTTCCTCATGCCAGCAGTGTGCATGTCCCTATCTGTCCTAGTCCAAACTCGGGAAGAGTTCTCAAACAGGTCACTGCTACATCTGCTGACTAAAGTCATGGCCCTTCATGTGAGTTGCACAAAGTGATCAAGCTTTTGTAAAGCTACTGTCTGAAGTGGGATTACCAGAGAAGTCAGCAAAGCTATATTTAACATTAATCCTTGCACTCTCTGCTCTTTAGTTTCCATAAAAGGTGTATTGCAGAGACAACAGTTGCTGCAATTGGCATCCTCATTTTAAGGCCTTCAGAATTTGCTCAGGCTTATCTGATTTTGTGAAAATGACAGAAGATGTGAAACTTAGATTGCTTAGTTTGCATATTTGTTTGTTGACCTGAGACTTGATTTCATGAGGGATAGGGTGGGAAGGCTGTAGAGAGCTGTGTTGGCTTAGAGAGGACTGTAACCCTCCCATTACTTGTAAAAGGTCAGGGTGACAGATACAAGCACATCTGTGGGATTTTAGGAATGCATTCTTGTGTCAGTGTAGATGCGTTGTTTGTAGGGGAAGGAGCTTTCTGGGAGATGAAGCCTGGTGTAAACATAGCACATCCTTGGAGAGAGGCTATTTTGCCAGTTGCATCTATATATTATATACACAGAGTTCCATTCTTAAGCTTATGTTTGTTTTCTTTTTTGGGTGGGTTGGTTTACTTAAAGGAGGTGAATTTTCTTTTGTCAGTTTGATTGCTTCATTTAGGGTAAAGACTCTGTGACAACAAGGGCCAAAAGTCAGGCTTTGATCTGGAGCAGTGAGGAAGAGCAGTCTGATTGACTGGCAGCTTTTCATGAATTCCATGAATGTGTCCTTGATTTGAGAAATCTGAAGAAGCGAAGCCAAATTAAAACCAACTGATTATTTCCTGTCCAGGATGGTGTCGCATTTGACTGCGTTGCCCAAAGCAGTGTGTGTGGGCAGGATTTTTTTGTTTGCTTTCAAAGAAAGCTCCTCAAGTTCTGTAGCTGCAGCTCTGCAAGCTGTGTAGTAATAATGGATTGTAAATGTAGGTTGACCTGATGCTGAATGTCCACGACCACTAAGTAATACTTGAGAAAATAGTGGTTACATTTATGTGGTAGGATGAGGTTGAATTGATACAATGCACCACTAACAGGAAACGGACAAAAAGTACTTGGCCTTGAATTCTACATTAACGCAATTGGGTTTTTGTTTTTTCCTTAGTTTTTCTCACCATTGAACCCTATAAGAGTTCACATTGATATTGGAGCAGATGGAAGAGCTACAGGAGAGGCAGACGTGGAATTTGTTACACACGAGGATGCAGTAGCTGCCATGTCCAAGGATAAGAATCACATGCGTGAGTGTCTTGTTCCCTGACGCTGCCACTTGGCCAGGCTCTAGCAGGGCAAGCAGGGCTTTGAGCATCACATCCTTCCTAAGGGTTTCCCCATTTACCACATTGCAGACTTGCTTGTTTGTGGCCTTCTGTCTGCTACCTGAGGGGAGGGGAGTTTCTTTGTATCTCTGCTTCTCGTCTGGGAAACAAAATACAAAGTGAGGCTTTTTTTTCCTTCTTACAGAACATCGATATATTGAACTATTCCTGAATTCCACTGCTGGAGGTGGCTCTGGAATGGGAGGCTATGGCAGAGATGGAATGGGTATGCATCAACTGCACACTTAGCTGATTTTTTGCCAAAATGAGTTCCAAGCTTGTAATGGTGCACTCTTGGCTTTGCAGATCAAGGTTACGGCTCTGTTGGTAGAATGGGAATGGGTAGCAATTACAGCGGTGGATACGGAACTCCTGATGGCTTGGGCGGATACAGTAAGTAAAAGTTCTCTTTTAAATGTTTGAGTGGAAAGTGTCAATGTCTGTTTGACAGATGGGTAGGGGTGGTGGGCTTTGGGCTGGGAGAAAGGAAGGAGGGGCAGTGGTTTTTTGTAACTAAGTCTCTGGGGGCTTTACACATTGTGCTACTTCAGCAAATGCTGGTTAAGAGCAGTAGTGCTGGAGTATTAGTGTAAGTTGTCATCTTCAACCAATTGTTCTGTATTACCCATCCCGTTTTTTCTTTTTTTAAGGTATGTATGCGTGACCTTGTGTCAATTGTTTGCAGGTCGTGGCAGTGGAAATAGTGGAGGATACTATGGGCAAGGCAGTATGGGTGGAGCAGGATGGCGTGGGATGTATTGAAGGATAGCTTTGCTTCTGCAAAACACCTTGGAAGAAACAGTCTCTGGTCTACTAGACTTTCTTACAAAATTTAATTTCTTTTGTATTTTAAGAACTTTATAATGACTGAAGGAATGTGTTTTCACAATATTATTTGGTAAGCAACAGATTGTGATGGGAAAATCTGTTTTCTGTAGGTTTTATTTGTTGCATACTCTGACTTTAAATAAATTTTTATATTCAAACCACTGATGTTGATACTTTTTATACTAGTTACTCCTAAGGATGTATTACATATTCAAGACTACAGTCGGTTTAAAATGTTGTACTATGGTTCCATAAAGGTGGTTGTACTGTAACTCCTATGAACACTGATTCAGTTCTATGTAATCTTGGTCTAGTGAACATATTTAAACATTCACTTGTTTAAGGGGAGAAAGGTAGATGAATAGGTTAGTTTATTTGGTAATGACTTTCCTAAACCCTTTTGATAAGTTGTATGTAATAATTGCACCACGGCATAAAGCTGTGGAGGCTCAAAGTCATTGTTCTGGCTTCTTCCTCCTGCTGCCAGCACCCCCAGCAAATGCACACCTGTGTAAATGAGCAGCGCCCGTTTTCTGCCTCCACACCACCAAGCAGCCACATTTCCTTCCACGCTTTGCTGTAGTGTTCTAGAGCCTGCATTTCACACATGTAACCTGCAAATCAAACTGAAACACTAGCACGGCTTTTAGCTAACATGACAGAGGTCAGATACTAGTTCATTTGAAGCTTTTTACTTAGTATTTTTTTCACAGACATGCTTTTAGGAAGAGTGGGGGATTTGGAAGCAAGTTCTTTTCTTTCTTGAACTTATTGTATTTAAACACGGTTCAGCATTTTTTTTCACTGCACAGAGGTGATTTGTCTGTATTTGTTCAAAGTTTGCCAAGCCATTCTGCATAGGAGCTCATTAGAAGCCAAGATCTCTAAAGTATCCATAGGCCCAATACTTGCTCAGTAACACACAACCCAAACACACTGATAAAACTTCTTGTGCATTTGTGACATGTAAGATATGTAAGAAACTTATTGTTTGAAGACACTTAACATACCTGATGTGTAATGGAAAAAGGTATTTATTCTTCTGAGCCAGTGTGATCTCCCAAATTAACTGCTTTGTCCTCAATGCCTCCCTTAAAATGTCAAATGTGATCTTGGGTATTGCAAGTCTGTCACCTGTTTTGCTAGTACTGTGTTATATCTGTAATAAATGTCTTCTTGTGGGAGAGGAGAATGGAGTTTATTTCACTAGAGAATGTGTTTGGGTGTCAAAGGGACTGGAAGAGCTGAAAAGGGCAACTGGCACAGGAAGCTTTCCAAGCACTGGAGCAGTGTTTGCTAGGAAGGGGAGGGAAAATGAGTTCTTGAACATTTGAACTATTAACCGCTCTTGAGAACTAGGGGGTTGTTGGTCTGTTGCCAGAGAAGCTGAGGTGTTTCCCAAGTGGCAGTGGTAGGACCAGAGTTAATTCAATCGCAGGAACATTGTATTACAGTAAGGTGGAGGAAAGGTGCACTAGAAGGAAGCCTGGTTTTACTGTGAGCATCGCTGAGAGAGAAAATCGTGCCAGCTCTGCAGCACCTCGCTCGGGAACAGCTAGGGTTCCATCTTGGGAGAAGGAGCCCTGACAGAGGAGACTTGCCTTTGGAGAGTGGGCTGGGGTTGTGCTTTGAGCTCTTTTGTACAACCCGGCAATCTGCAGAGTCCACTGCACTTCGTCCCTGCCAACGCAATTGCGCTGAGCAGGACAGTGAGTCCCTTCTGCCTGTCCTGTGCCTTCACCCTTAAGGAGAGCAGCGTTCGGCCTCGAGCCTTTCAGCTCCCTGAAGCCGCATTTAAATGGCAGAGGAATGGTTTGTGAGAGCCGTGAGTGGAGGTTGCCCAGTCCGTGAGGCCGGTGTAGTTTCATGGCCGTGTATCGCAGCTTCGGCTCTGACAGCCCTGGGAGCTGCCGCGTTCCGCTCCTACCGGGAAGCGCCGGTGCAGCGGCCACGTGAAGGCTGCCAGGAAGCGCCGGGCGTTCCCTTCGCTGCCGGGCAGGCGGAGCAAACGCGGGCCGTGCCCCCTGTGTGGGGCGGGGACTCAGAGCCCTGAGCGGGGAGCAGCAGGAGGAACGGTGGATTGGCTCCGGGCGCTTGGTAACGCCCCCAGAGCGGAAAGGCAGAAGTCGCTACATTTCCCAAGAGGAATAGAACAGTTCCAGGCTCTCGCGGGTACCCCACAGCTCCTCGTGTGCTCTGTGAGAATGATTTAGAATCAAGAGCAGGGTTTTACAGAAAGACAAAGATACATTAGTCGCAGTGGTGTCCAAAAACCTTAAAAGCAGGCCAGGTCTGTAGTGTGATGCCAAGGGAAATGAAATCACATGGGATATACAGCATTCATTTTGTTCAAGGCAGAAGTCTTACCTGCAGTCAATAATAGCAATCTGAATAATTACACACTTTTCCCATGCAAATAGAGCAGCACAGAGGGGAGGAAAAGATGGCAGTTAAGTAACAGAAATTAATTTATTGCATGTTATGGAAATGCACTATATTCTTATTTTAAAAGATTGCCTATTTTAAATTATTTCTGTTTAGTTGTATACCTTTGACAAGTTACTTATTAAAGCAGTACACATTAGCTTTGTCCTATCATCTCTATCCTGCACCAAACCCTACTGCCTCCATGCCTGCCCCATGTAAATCCCCCCCGAAAACTCCCTCAGGAAGCACATAAGCAGCACCTGATTGTGTCTTCAGCAGAGTAGCTCACTCCCCAGCATAGGCAAGAGCTTTCTAGCCAACTTGACCAAGTCATAATAAAATAAAATACTCTGAATCACAAGTTTAAATAAAGTAACATTATTCCCTTGGTTAAGTTGGAGATCACTTAAATTTATTTTTTTCCAAAAGTTATTTACAGATTTACAAGTATTCGTGTGGTATTTTACAAAAAGTTACAACAGGTTATTTAAAAAACATTTTTCTTTTCAAAAGCTACATAAGCAACCACACTGATGTGTTAAAAAGAATAGCCATGTTAGCTTTTAGGATATTCACTAAATCCCTATCCCCAGAGACAAAGCCAAGCTAAACAAAGTGCAAGGACAACTAAAAGACCTGTCTGCAAGGCTCCCTTTTGCTGTCAGCAATGCTACTTCCAAGCCCACGGCTGAAGGACCTACGGGGCTGATAATTCTGGAGCGTGGAGGTTCCAGGGCTGGAGCCCATCCCAGGAGTGGCTAAAGGGAAGAGGGTGCAGTGCAGTGAGGTGGAAGTGAGGGCAATTTATCAAAGGTTATTATTTCTATTTACCTATGGAAAGAACAAGGATTTTACGTTCCAGCAGAAGTTACCATAAGTGTCAGGAATGGTTAGACTCAGAAGGGCTCAAAAGTGCTCTGCAGAAAAATGGAAGTTTAGGAACCACCTCTGAAAGGTTGAGAAAGATGGTGACAAAATAAGGAAGAACCTTCCTGTCCAACCCAGAAAGGATGTGGTCCCCGGTATTTAATCCCAGTCTTTCTAAGTGGTTTCTACAACTATGGAGTGACTACACAGACAAGCTTGAGAGCATGACTGGCATGAAAATAATGCAGAGACTTGTTCAAGGTCACAGACAATGTCAGACCAGCTCTCTTTTAGTGGAAACATGGATATATCAAATTGATAGTTCATGTGAAAAAATCATTCAGGAAAACACACCTTCCTTCAGCAAGTGCCCCGAGGCACTGTTTGTTCCCTGTCTGACAAAAGCTCCCCTTATACCTGTGACTGCACAGAACAGAGCTGCCAGGGCAATATTCTTCTATGTATCAAAACCTGGTAATGAAGAGGAAGTAAACGAATACACAGTATTTGGCAATCCTTTCTCAGACCACTGCATTAATTGCCTTACTTTTTTTTAGTACAATTTAAAACCAGCTACTGCATGGTTTTGCTTCACAACAAATAGCTGTGTGCTATCACGGGCACACTCTGTGGCAGAATTAGGTTGAACTTGTGGCACATTAGCATGTAAGAGTATCACCTTTCTCCACATCATCTTAACAATTAAAATACTCATCCAATACACATTAACGCTGAGTCTCCTGTATGAACTGCCCTGCTTCCTCACAGAAGAGCTGCTTTGGTAGACCAACATATCCTTTTGGGACTTTTTTCTTTTTATATGCACTTTTTCTACATTTGGGTCCCATTTTCTCCATTTGTTTCAAGAAGAAGCAGAGAAGTAACTTGTCCACAGTATCTCAAAATTGCAACTCTACACTGCTTACCTGAAAATCTGGAAATATTGCTGTACATTCTTTAGTTGGTGTTGGGTTTTTTACAGGATGAGCTAAATACCAGAATGAATAAATATCTTATGGCACATTAGAAGAGCACCTCTGTATAAGTATTGCATGGCAGGAATCACAGACTCGGACAGGCTTTGGTGAAGAGGGCAGAGGCAGTTCATTGTCAGAACAGGCATTGCAGAAGATCTCCCCACAGTTCCTACAGTGATGCTAAATAATGGGCAGAAGATTAAAAATTTAAAATTACAATGGAAATGTACCTGGTAATTGGCTACCAACAAACAGTACACACAGAGCAATCCAAAATGTAATTCCTTTCACTTCTTGGGTCCGAGCATGGAGTCAGTTTGCACAAGATCTATACCCAAACCATGATGCAATCCTACACAGATGATGTTTGTCTAGGATTGCACCACAGACAGATACATAGTCTGTCTAGGACCACATTTTTTATATAAACTTTTAAGTTTTTATTCAAGACCTGGATTAAGAATATATTCTGCTACATAAAAGTACAGTATGAGCAGTGATATTCAAAACAGTGGGTGCTTCTGACAGGTAGCTAATTGAGATTTAACATACAAAGGTAAAGAAAAATTCCTGCACACATTAATAAAGCATGGAAATTAATGTCACATTTTACTTTAAAATGACAATAAACTCATATTTTCTTACTCTATTGTATAAAAAATGCCATAAAAAGACTTCTACACATGTCAAATTCTAACAGTGCCAGAGCTGATAAGAGTTCAAGATAACAATTTCGCAAAATAGTTAAATAATTTTTAACTAAGTTGCTTTGTGGAACTTCACCAAGACACTGTTTCTTTTGAAATTAGGGCCCAGCTGCATTGTATGTTATCAAAGAACTAGGAAAACATCTGAAAAATAACTGTGCATTCACCTAATCATTGACATTTTATGCTGCACCTCTAAGGTAATTAATAATTACATAATACTTGTAATAATAATTACATATTACTTGTAAACAAGTTGGGAGAAATTTTGTTGAAGTTTTACCTTCCTTTTGGAAAGCGAAAATTCCTTTTCACATAGCTTGCAATGAGTGGCCTCTTTGTCCTTCAACCAAACCTGGCCCTGGAGAAAAAATTATCATAATTATATGTATCTGATGAAGTTAAACTTTGAGCTCAGGGTACTAGAAAAATCAAGAGCAGAACATTCACTGCTTGAATGCTCAGTGCCCTGGGACCAGTGTAATGTCACAAAGACACTGAAGCAGCACAGGACTGCCCCAAAACACTGCAAAACCTTAGGGGAGAAGACTGAGCCTAGGTGCAAAGAGAACATAGTAAAGCAGAGCAATGGCTGGGCTGGAAGAACAGAAAGGCTCAGAGTGAAGCCTATGTCCCTGCTCATCACATGGGAACAATCCTCAAGATGCAGGGAAGCAAAAACACCAGGACAGTATCAAGAACTGACAATTTCCTTCTGTTTAAACCATTTAATAAACCCAGGAACCTGCTCAACCATTTCAGACACTTTTACTTGGACTGCAGTAATATGCCAGGTGACACCAGATGATCAAAGGTGCAGACAAAATCTCTGCTCTCAAGTGCTCCCTGCTGTCTTTAAAAAGTCCCAAACCTGTTGACATTACACATTGTATTTTATCAGCTTCGGTGCTACAAGTTTATTTCCTAGGGTGATCAAATACTTATTGATCACTGAGAAGTACTATGCAGTTCAAGCTCAGTTGCCAACACATTCTGTCCCAGATACACTCTGTAAATTAGAGAAGGTGTGTACCATTGCAAGGAAAGTGCCAAAATGCACAGCTGTGCATCAAACAAGGAAAATCAAAAGCAAAAAGCTTTTTCCAGGGGGTTACAGGGAGTCTGTGGTTCTCTCCCACTGGAGAAATCACAAAATGAGTCTCTCTGGAGTAGTTGCTCTTGGAGAGAAGTCTTCTCATGCTTACAAAAGATTTCAAAAAGAACAGTTTAAAAAAAAAGTTTCTTTTCTCAAAGTGCTACTGACCTGCAATGCCTTGTTTGCTTCTTTTATATCTTCTATTTTCAGCTTTGATCTAAAGAATAAGATAATGCTATTTCAAACTTCTATGTGGTCAATTATGCTCTAACAACTTAAAAAGCTGGTTTACTTAAAAAATTTTACACCAAGTCCTCTGAAGAAGACTGCATTATGTCATTATAGCAGAAACAGCCTCCCCACAGCCATCCAGGGCCAACCTACTGAGAACTGAGTCACAGGAGACACACACAGAGTTATTCTGTAGGGCCACATAAATCACAGCAAAACTACTGAGAAGACAGATCATCAAATGAAACTTCAACACCACATAACAATAAGGAGAGTGGTGCTGGCCAGGTGACCCCTTCCACCCTCTACAGACTGTGCTGGTTCTGCCTGGGGTGGAGTTCATTTCCTTCCTAGGGGCTGCATTCTGGATTTGTGCTGAACACAGGCTGATAACACAGAGATGTTGCCGTTATTGCTGAGCAGGGTTTGCACAGAGCCAAGGCCTTTTCTGCTCCCTGTAGGGCCACGCTGGGGAGGAGACTGGGGACAATGGGAAGCTGGGAGGGGACACAGCCAGGACAGAGGACCCCACTGATTAAAGGGGTATTCCAGACCATGTAGCTGATCATCATGCTCAGTATATGAAGTGGGGGAAAGAAGGAGGAAGGGGGACATTTGGAGTGATGCAGTTTTGTCTTCCCAAGTCACCATTCCATGTGAATGGGGCCCTGGTCTCCTGGGAATGGTTGAACACCTGCCTGCCCATGGGAAGCAGTGAATTAATTCCTTGTTTTGTTTTGCTTGCATGTGTGGTTTTTCTTTTCCCCACTGAACTGTCTTTATCTCAACCCTCAATGAGTTTTCCAGCTTTTACCTTTCCAATTCTCTCTCCCTGGCCCTGACAGTGGGGAAGTGAGTGAGCAGCTGTGAGGGATTCGGTGTCTGGCTGGGGCTCAAGAAGAGCAGCACTGCCCTGCTGGAGCCAGAACTGTTACCTTCTCCTTGAGGCTCTTTTGGGAATGCCACAAATGGCAAACCAGGCAACTGCTCTAATTGCAGAACAAAGCCTAATGCCCTTCAAACCAGAATTTTCTGTTCACAGCACTGTCATTACCCAGGAGATCACAGCCACCCCCACCAGAACAAATAAAAATTAACAAGTCTGACCTAACTAGACATATTGACTTCTGATAATTAGATATCAAAATAATAATATTGTCATATACTGTCTAATATGCATGACCACTGTCCCACTATTTTCTTTAATTCAAGTTTAAATTACAAAAATAATATGTATAAATGAAATTACTCGCTCAGCTTAGATGCCAGTTCTTGGAGAGCAGCTTCTTGGTCTTCACATATGCTTTTCAGTTGCTTGTTCTTGTCCTGAAGTTTAAGGAACTCCTTAAAACAAAAGAAATTAAATAAAATGAAACCAAATTATTATCAAATTGCATTTGCCCTACGGCCTAGAAAGCTGCTCCTACTGAAGCTGCTCTTGCTGAGAAAGGCAAGTGAATGAGTGATCCCTCACTCTATTCAGGTTCCAGATCCAACCTACACAGCAACTGCTCAGGACTAAACTCTCTTAGACCCCAAGAGATGAAGAAGCATTTCTGCTTCTGTAGCCCACTCCAGGGAGAAAATAAACCCAACTGACTGGAGGGCCCAAGATCACTAGAGAGCCATGAGTATGGAGTCAGAGAGAAGCTGAAGCACTTTCTGGCCTACAGTGAGAAGACAGAGCCTTCAGCACAACTGAGATGGGAAAACAACTATTTCATTTTTCCTTATCCAAAGCACTGAGTTCTGATCTGAGGACTAAATGGAGAGTAAAAAGCGCATTTTTTTCCTTTTTCTATTTGTGAGAATACATTCATGTAATTTTTCTTATATATTTGCAAAAATTATTTAAAATACCATGTCTAAGTCCATAATTAACTTAATAATTAAATTTCTAATTTACTAGTAAAAATTTGCTGCAGAATTTACTTTCTTAAGTTTAACTACTTCTTGGGTCTCTGTTCTCAGATGAGATACAGTTTCCTTTTCCTTCTGAAGATCATCTTCTAGGGTTTGCCGCCACTCTTTTTCTATCTTCAAATCTGTTTCCAGCTGAAGCCTAGAACAGCGAAAACAAAACAAAGCAAAAACCACTGTGCACAACAGTATCATCTTTAAAAACAACACCAAGTTTATTTCTGGGTGCAACTGACTATTATCATGATAAACTATTAACTTACATGTTTTCTAAAATAGCAATAATGTGCCAATATTTTAGATATCGGTGTAATAAACAAAGCTCAGTCACTCAGAAAATACTTTTCAAAGCTTATTAAAAGACCAAGAATATGGCATCATTTTGAAGAGCTGACCTTTGAAGCGAATGAGTAAGAGACTACTAACCACAAAATTCTGAAGTATTTTTAAAATATAAGGCAAAAGCCCCTTAACTTTATACAGCTTGTTTCTAAAATTAACCAAACCAACCAGCCACAGTGTCATTGGTGATGCAGGCAATGATTGCATTTTAATTGATTAAATAACATTAAAGTTATTTAATTTTACATTCTTGGATGTTAATCTTCTATTTTAGACTAAGGTCTATGGCATTTTGAACAGAACTGAAAATAAAGGAGGAAGGATTTTAAGAATTTTATTGAGCTTTCTACACAGAGGAGGTTCAGCATAAAGAGGGATATAGACTCTATCAGCTTAACTGAACTTCAGTTAAAGGAATTAGGACTACTCTGATGGAAGACCCATTCTAGTTGGAATTTTACTATTGGTTTCATGGAAGACTTGGTGTTTAGAATGCTATGGAGAATTCAAAGGGTGGAAGAACACTGTTCAACCTTCTAGATCCAAGCTGTGCTAACACAGCAAAAGAGGAAAAAAATCTCAAGAGTATTCATGCAAGGTCTTTTGATGGGAAACCTACATCCACATTAATTTTCCTGTTTTAAAACCAAACCCACTTTCAAAGGAAAGACTTACATTTTGGGACACTACCTCAGCATCTGGCTGGAAAAGAAGTGAACATGACCTGGAGGTTTCAGAACTGCAGCATTCTAAGCCTGGGGTCTGAACTGTTCTTTTGCCCAAATCTGCAGAGGTGACTGTGGTGGTAAAGTGAACATTTGTCATGACAGTTGAACAAGTCTATTGACATTCAGAGTTCTGAGAGGCAGGGGAGAGCTAATAACCAGATTGGAAATCACTAATTTCTAAGCCCCAATCTTTGTGCCAAAGATTTTCTTATATAACTGATGTTTTATCTTCTCAAAGAGGGAAAATACCTGTCCTTACAGGGAGCTTTTAACATTACATACTGATTTAAGTTAGTATGGAAGGATGCTAACAGGAGAATGACTAGAGGGTTGGCTTTTACATTAGTTTTTAGCTTTTATGACTCCAGTGGATTTTCACCTTTTATTTCCTGTGCAGAGGTAGTTCTTTATTCTTCTTCTACCTTATTGTTAAGGTGGGTCAACCAAACTATTGTTATACTATTTCTGTTTAAGTTTATACTATTCCATACTTGTGGGCTTTGTTAAAAGTGCGTTTTCCTACTACTCCACTACATATTTTCCCCCACTTAGGGTAATCTCCTCCTGAATTAAGATGGCACTTTTAGCCAAGAAATTATGCTGTTCTTCCCTTTCCTTTTGAGCTGTATGTCATTTAGAGGCACCCAAAGCCAGCTTGGCTTTCTTGGAATAACATATTTCCTTTTGCCTTGCCAGTACCTAACATGAAGATCTCTAGTATTTACATTCTGTTCAAAACCATTTAACAACAACCAGCCTGTATTATGACAGAGGACATATTGCAATGTAGAATATTTACTGCCGTGCATTTTTCCAAACAGGAGAGAAATACTCACAGCTGTTTCTCCTTCTGGGAGAATTCATTCTGCAGGCTTTCAGATTTATTCACATATTCCTGCTTAAGTTTCGCATCCTCAGCCTCAGCCTCCATTTGAGCCTTCTCTGCTTGCTGCAATCTGGTGTAATTCAAATCAACTTTGGGTAAAACTGAAGCTAGAACTAGGGTGTAGAGGGTGAAGAAGACAAATAAAAGAAAAATGGGGAAATAGAAACATTTCTAAATAAAAACAAAGTTTGGGGGAAACTCACAAACTCAAACGAGAAATCCATACAATGCCTAGGGAACTAGCTCCTGGGTTTGCATACAGTAAGAGAGTAATCACTGTAAGTAATCACTGTTTTATTTTACATGAATAACAGGTGCCGAAGCATGATACATATTTTGGAATTGAAGCACTTGATGTTTTTCTTTTTCCTTTAGCATATGTTCATGTGTTATTTTTGAAGCTTTTTTTTCCCCCCAAGTAAATCCTGTAAAAGTAGTTGGCTTGCACTAACCACCCATTAAGACAGGGCAGAGCATGTGTTGTGCAGAAGCAGCTCAAAACAACTGAGGCATAAGGTTGCATACAGAGCACTGCAATCAGACAGCAAAAAACTTAACTAGCCTAAAACAACAAAATACACCCTGACAGGTCCCACTACATTTATAGAACTACCTCCACTACATCATAATTAATTTAAATAGTCTGTATTAAAAATAATGCATTCTTACACTGGTTAAAATAGCTCCATACTATAGACAAATAAAAATGTTTAATCAAGAAATGAGGGATTGTTTTTTGATTTAATCTTTTCTTTCAGAATTCCAGGTTTGTTCAGCTGACACTCTCCTTGGAATGCATGAGTTCACTGTGGTTCCTCTCTGCTTGGTTACCTCTTCGAACCAAAAAAAGGTGGATGTAATGTAACAAAAGTAAATATACTAAAAGGGGACTTGTGCTATATCATGCTATACCTGTCTGGAGAATACAAGAGCCTCTAAAATACCATTGAATGTCCCCATCTGATACACTGTGTTCTGTAAAATGGTTCTCAGGGCCTCTCAGGTAAGTGGTGGAAGAAATCAATGAGATGGTTGATTTCTCCCTTCCCAGCAGCTCACTGAACAGAGCAACTCCCAATTCCCAGTGTCAGCTAAAAAGATGTGTCAGCAATACGTCTGCATTTGTGCTTCTGCTGATGAAGTTGCACCAGAGGGAGTTTCCAAAAGCTGACAGTAAACAAGTGAAAAAGGCTGGAATGAAACTACCTTATGAAGGGTGCACATCTCACTCAACTATCCCAGGGGTTTTAAGAATGCTCTCAGTCACATTTGCAATGGTAGTGCACAGAGGGCCAAAACATAGGAAGTACAATATTGGGAAAAAGCAGGTCCCTCCCCTGTGCAGAAGCTGAATGAAGCTCCACAAGACATCAACACCAAAAGCACATTAAACACTTCCCTAAATCACAAAATCAGCTGCACAGTTGTTTCCACAAGCAAGGCAGAAAGGGAGCTTGCTACCCAAAAGCTGCAGCACCATCCCCTAGCCCAGCACCAGGCCTGGCTGCCCTACTGAAATTCAGGCAGATGCTGAGCTGGCCCCAGTTTGCAGCTGGATTTGCCATTCAGATGATACGGGGCAGATACTTGTTTGCATAATGACAGTGAGATGGATAAGGCTCCCCTTTCTGCTATGGTCTACCTGTTGCTCTATTCACTGTTTCTGGTTTGGGTTTTCTTTTAAGATGGAAGATACCTATTTTTATTTTTCATTAGCCAGCTCATGTTAAAGGCTCTTTCTGCCTCCAAATCAAGGAATAAGCTAGTACATAACCATGCAGTAGAAACCCTTTCTGTATTACTGCATACTATCTCCACTTTTTCAAACACATCCCCTTCTGCTGCAAAACCCAGATTATTTTCCCAGTCAATTTCCACTACAAACTTCAGAGAAAACATCAGGAAGTGTTTTAAGGGCAGTCAGCAGCCTAAACTCTTCCTTCTGCAGTGCAGGGAAGCAGCAGCTAATAGCAGAAATATGAACTGTAAAGGCTGCCTAATGATGAGTGGAGGGAGGGAAAAAGGTTTGGGCACAACCATAGGTGCTGATCTCAGTGTAGACACAGCCAGGCAAGATCCTCAGCTGACAAACAGGCTAGGCAGGTTCAGGATCTGGGCCCTAATTGTAAATCCTACTCACTACTACACCTTCCAGAGCAGCTGTGCTAGGCAGGAGTCACAGCTACAGAGTTTGCTGGAGCACTCTGTCTCTGTCTAGAGTCCCACGCAAATCAGGCTCCAAACACGTTTTCACTCCATGAGAATATTTTACCCCACATGACATCAGGGAGATGGAGCTGTGCTTTAGCTGTTTGATGCCCAAAGCCTGTCATTCCTTCACTGTACGCACAGAACATGGATGATGACACCACCCTCTTTTCTTACATCCATCATTCTCATAGAGCTCAACTCCTTCCCTCAAACTCCTGCCACTCTGTTTAAGAAAATAGTGCTAGTTGCAACCACAAAACCCAACAGAGAGAGTGCTTTTGGGATACATACAGCCTAAAAATGAAAGGAATAAGCATGGGAGAAGGGAATTATTAGCCAGAAGGGCTACTTTTTAAATTTCTTAGTAGCCAAGAATCAGAAAAACCACTAATTAGGAGCAAGTGCCATAAAAATGTACAGTCAAAGTAAAGATATCTAACCTCTTAAAATAAAATTTGATAAAGAAGTGATTCAATAGCATTAGAAAACTAGCTTACATTTGCTTAATATTAGAGCAGTAATTTACTCTTTCTCTCTCTTTTTTTTTTTTTTTTTTTTTAGGAGGGGTAAAGTGAGATCGGAGATGATGTTCTTTCAGAAAACAAAACAGAACCCAGCTACGATCAGTTACAGTGCAGGATTTCTAATACCACTTTAAAGTTTTAATTGGAAAATTCTGAAGTCCTATTTTATCAGCAATAATTTCAACACAAGCGATCTGGAGGAGCTTTCAGAATGATATATCCTTGACAAGTTTATACTGGTGCTGAGCCTCATTGCTGGCACATTTGACGAATGACATTGCAATAGTCCTAGTTTGAGTTAACAGATCTTTGTCACTTCATGAATGGAGTGGACAAAAATCAAAGACAGATGAAGGCAGCAAAACAGTAAAAACAAAAATTGGGATAAAAGGATAAAAAGAAAAAGAAAAAAGAGGGAAAAAGGATGTCAATAAAAGAATATTCATGTCACTAATTTTTTTAATACATAAGCATGTTTTTCATAATCAGATTTAAATGAAAAAAAGACATGTCAAAGACCAACATGACAGGGCTTATGGATATGTTATATTTTACAATTAAAAAGATCAATGTTGCATATAAGGCCACTAAATTAAAACATATGAATCATATCTTTATATTATGTAGTACATGCAGTCTAACCATAATGTAAATTTATATTCTGGAATTTTAGTCTTTCACTTTTCAACCTTTCAGAATGAAAACTCATTAAGTCATTGAAAATAATGGCACTTATAAAGCAATGGACAACAATTACAACAGCTTCAGCAAACAACCAGTGATCCTTGAAGGCATTAATGTTTATATTAAGCATATGCTTAAGTATAAGCAAGATTAATGCTTCAGTTTCTATTGCATTTCATTCAGGGGAGGGAAAAAAAGTAGGCAATAATGAATCAGAATTTTGAAACAAATGAAAGAACAACTTTTGATATCAGCATAAAAACCTAGGACCAGAAGAAAGATGGTAGAGGAAGAAAATTGAAAGATTAAGTTTGCATTTAAAGTGAGTGTGTTTGTCAAACAGAAAAAAAAATCCATCAGGAAAGCACTAATTAGAAGTTTCAGAAAGGTTTGGTTTAAATGTTCTCATTGCAAATTACATTTCAATGGAACTGTAGGAATGCAGTAGGATGTAAGGGGTTGGAGTCATGAATGAAGAGAAACAAAGATGGGGCTGTACCTTTGTTCTAGTTGTTTCATAGTAGCATTAATTTGATTGGTCTTATCCTCTAACCGACTAATTATTTCATTCTTTTCTCTCATAGCATCTTCAGAAACCTGTGTTACAAAAGACGTTAAAGCTGAAATTGGTATAATTACACCATTACCTCACAGGGGCTTCTTCTTCTCTATTTGAAGGAGAAAATGTTGAAATGGCTTCATGTGTTGATTCTTTTTAAAGATTGCCTTCTAAAAACCCTTGAGGACAGTATGTAAAATCTTATGCCTAGAAAATTTGTAGTTTTATACTTTGCAAGCACAGATGCTATTTAATAGTTAATAAGTATAAATGTTCCTCTTTGGTTTCCTTCCTTAGTTAATCACTTTGGAAGTCAAATTCACTGACCAAGTAGCCCTTTAGAACCCTACCAATGAAGAGCTAAGATGCTTAGCCCACAAAATCACCAAGGTTCTCCTACAAACAGATCTCCTACAAACAGTCACTCCAAGACACCCCCACAGATCCTAACGCTGGAGAACATTCTCTTCTTATTTTTCTCTTCACCCGTATTTATATTTCTCATCTGCTGGTCCACTTTCCTCACATTTGCAGATGGAAAAGTCTGCAGCATCCTAATTTTTTCCTCCTCATTCTGCCACAGATTTGTCTGGTTTCTTGTGCTGGTTTTCATAATTTATTCCATACATCAAAGTCATGTTCAGCATAAATAATTCACTGGTATTTGGTCATTTGTTAACTGCACTTGGGGTCTCTGAGATCCATATTCTCCCAAAAAGGACATTTCATCAGTAGAGATTTTCTTGATTTGTTAACAGATTCAAAAATAAACGCAAAAGTGTAATTAGCTTTTTCCATTTAACATAATCTTGTCTTCCTTCCCTTACTTTAGAAGGTCAGGGCTTCTCTTCAACTCCTCACTATGTGCCTACATTCTTCTGTTTTTTTTAATACAACACATGCCAAATCATTTTTACAGTACACTATTACTCTCTCTGTTTCACATAGGATATTATTAGACCATGATCTTATCCTCATGCTCTTTTTTTCCCTAAACCCAGAAAGTAACTGCCTTAAGAACTTCTTTGTGAGAAGTTATGTTTGCATGGGTAACGTTCCAAAATGTCAAGCTGACCTACGAAGCACAAGGAAACCAAAACTCTAGGGAAGAGCAGCATGCAACTGACCAGAAAAGGTAATAAAGCATTTCTCTCCCTTTGATCTTTCAGCAGTTTAACAGCAGACTGTCCCTTTACCTGCAGCTTTTGGTACATTTCCACATTAATTGCTTTAACTTCATCAAGCTGCTGCCGCAGGCCAATGAGAGTGTCCTGTTTCTCATGGATATCCTTCTCCAGCAACTTCATGGCAAGCTCTATCTCGTGTTTCATACTAACTTGAACCATTAGCTCATTCTCCATATCCTATAAAACACAAGCACAATGCAACAAAAAGTATTTAAATAATTATGTAACATTTTATTTCTGTTTTGAAACTAACAGAGCTGCAGCACCACCTATTTTACCACTTCAGAAATCCTGCCCCTCTAACTTTGCAAATTATCCATAAATGTTACACTCATATACTAAGTGACCAATGGGGCTTTTTAACTTCGGGAGAAGACAACTTACATTATAAGAAATCACCCTGCCAATGTCACACCGAGTTATTACAAAAATAGAACTAACGTATTTGTATTTTCACAAGAAAGATTTAGCATAGATAGAGAGCATATAGTATTGCTAAAAACTCACCTAAAAATTTATCAAAGAAAAATGTGGGGTTTTTACCGTTCTTCAGCAATATTATTATAGCAATATTGATGCTCTGTAAGAATTCCCTTTTTATTACAGGCGGTTAGAGAAAAGGCTATTGAAGTAAAATACAGGCAGCATCTAAACTCAACAAAAGTAGAACTATTCCTCCACTGAGCGTTGTGCAGCCCAGCCTGCTGCAGAGGTGCAGTGCCAGGGAACACTCACCTGTCGCAGCTGTGCCTCCTCCCGGAGCTGCCTGCGTGCTTCATTGTACATCTCATCCAAGCCCTGCCTCGAGTGTTTGTATGTCTGAAGCTCTGCTTCAACATCCACTTTAGTTGCCTACAAAGATACAGAGATTGTGTCTTTCTTCATCACAAGTTCTGCAGTTTAATGGCATAAATTTAACACTCGGGGGGAATATAAAGAAAAGCCTACAAACACATTCTCCAAGCATGGGACAAACATAGAAGGAGCTGTTTCTGCTCTGTGGCCATAGGTTTTATAATGAGATTTGAGTAAAGCCAGCAAAATTAACATCTATACTGCAGTACTGTTCTTCAGTGTCACTTGAATATGCAAAATACACATATGGTAACAAAACCGCCTAATGTCCTAGAATTTTAATTTACTTACGCCATTTATAAAGCTCCACCGATTTAATAGGTCCTTTCCCTCATGAAAGTTGTTTCAGACTTGGACAAGTTAAGCTGACTTCAAGATGAGATGTACAAACTTTTGAACAAAAAATTAACCACATTAAAAATGGTAAAACTAACATACCTCTAGATGATGCTGTGTTTTCATTAAAATCAGAGTATTTTCACTCCTTAATTGATGGTTTTCTTCCTGAAGTTTAATTATATTGTTTTTGGCTATTGCTAACTGAAAAGAAACAAACAAGAAAAGCTCACTTTTGTGAGTAGAAATAAAGAAAAAAGTGTTCAAATGAATGCAAGACCAAGACATTCTCTGGTCTATTCTGTCTGCCAAAGAGAGGATTAGTTGTTTTTAAAGAACACATAAAGCTCCTGGTTTTAATAATGAGTCACTTTCATTACACAGCAGCAGCATGTTCAGGATACTTCACTGCTTCACGTCTGGTGAAGAACATGCTTTCTTTTCATTGCTTCACCCTCACTTAAAGATACATTACAACTTAAAGACCCTCAATTCTCATTCCTCATCCTCAGCTTTTCCTTTCCACTTGGCTTCAAGTTCATCCAGTTTTACTTTCTTTTTTAGGCATCTTAATATATCATATGGAACAGCTTACATAAGAAAGCCTCCCCCACACGAAAAACAAACATATTTACAAAAGATGATACTTTATAACTGGGCCCTACAGTATATACTTTAATATCAGAATTATAAGCCAAAGGATCAAAATAGGTGGAGAGTTGGTCTGAAGGCTTGCAAAGGAACCAGAACAGTCTGAGAATTAACACTCAGAAAAAATGTTTTCACTCTATCTGGGTACATTATTCACAGAGTGAGCTAGCTGTCCCTTCAGCAGCTGAATTTAGAGTTTTCAATTTTCCACTTCATTAACTAAAAAAGTGCTCTCTCCTATAAAGCTAAAAATATTGGAAACTAGTCAAGCATTAAAGATAACCATAAATATAGGCTATAAACACAAACATGGAACTAGACAAGTCTAAAAGCTGTATATGAGTATAGAGTAAACAAGCAAGAAACAATCCTTTGGCTACAGCTGAGAACTGCAACAGAAATCACTTGGTGAACTACTTTCTGTCTCTTTGTAGCAACTGGTGTCATCCATTCTGGACTAGTCATCTGCACAAATCAGACTGACAGATGGCATTTAGAAAGGATTCTCTTCTCATTTTGTCCGAAGTTGGAAATTGCAGTGTTCTACAGAATTAATATACTGATGCTAGAGGCTACCTGGCAAGCTGATTTCAAAGCCCTGCAGCTGTTACCCCTCTTCTTTAGGCCAAAATAAAGGTATCTGAACATATTACCCAGAACTTTCACAGATTAAAATAATGTAAGGATATTTAGAAAAACAGTATTTGAGAGAAAATAATATGCTATACATTACTAAAATAAAATAGTACCTCTTCAATCAGTTTAGTGTTTGATTTCTCCAGTGAGTCAACTCTTGCATGTAGACTGCTAACTGTGCTACTGAAAGAGAAAAAGAAACAATGGTCTTCAAGATTACATCAAAACCCATTCAACCAAGCTCAAAAGCTTTAATGCAAGGTACAGTGATTAATGGTTAAGAGCTTAAGAGGTCTGTTCCCATTATTGGAGGTTTTCCTAAATATAGGAAAATTACCCTCCTTTGTTGAACATTTATGTATTTCTTTCCAATTCCCAATATCATCCCTGTAACTCACACTCCTGGTTGGCTATAACTTCCCATGTACTCTCCCTTTCCTTTATCCTCACAACTATATGGCATCCAAAAGATAAATGAGTTCCCTTAAAAGACAATCCCAGTGTTCTTTCCCCCTGTATAAGAAAACCATTCTCCAGATTCTCTTCCTCTAAAACACACTCCTTTTATACAATCATTTGTTTCTCCACATTTTTGAGATTTGTCCTCAGACCATCTCTTTCTTGATGCTTCTCAACTTCATTTAGGAGTCTCAGCAGAATATTATTGCCTTCTATTACTCTGTTGATATTTATAGTGTCGAACTACATCCAGGCCTTTTCCATAACCTGATTGCCTATTTCTGCAGGAAGCACCTTTTTTAGGCTGCACTTCGAACACAGGAAAACAGAAAACCTATTCTGTAACACCATTTACTTTTTTACATATTTCTCTGCAGTGTGCTCAGAAGTTGCCAGTTCATTAAGAACAGCAGGGCAGAGAAGATCAATGCATTTTAGGATGTCTAAAAAGGAGCAGCTGAAATGAAATAAAATAGGAGAGTTGCTGAATCACTGATCTGGCAGGATATTCTATGCCTAAACCAGCATACAAGAAGACACAGAGGCTCACCTGGATAATGACATTACACAAACAACCACTGTTCTTAATTGTGGTAGTTCCCTTCTCCTCCCTTTCTTTCATTTTGCTCATATTTGATGTGCTCAGTTTTCCTGTGCTGTTGAAGGTTTCTACCCAGTGACAACATTTCAAAGCAGAATATCCTTAGTCCAACAGGAGCCTTTCAGTAACCAATGATCCAGATTACCAGCATTAAAAATTTAAAAAGATGATTACATTTCAAAAAGGATCAAGATCAGCTCTGCTACAGATTCTACAGAAGTTTTTTGTGGCTTTGTTGTTTGGTTTTGGTTTGCTGGGGTTTTTTACCTTTTAAGCTCCTCAGACTGTTTAATTTTGTACAATACCCCTCAGAGAATTTAAATCACTGTTCTTCTATGTGGTCAGTAACATACACAGTGGTGGACTAGGTTTGTTCCATCCAGCAAAGTAAGGGGAAAATGCTGCTTTCCTGAAAATTGTTTCAACAGCAACCACGACCTACCACATATAAGTAGCTTCTAGCAAGCAACGAGCTTATTCAGTTTCAGTCCTAGGCATTAAAGCCACAAACTAAAATATTCTGAAAGGCAAAGAAGTAAAAACATACAGATTCACCAGAGCACTCAAAACCACTTTTGGCAAACTGTTAAATAGAACACAGTTAGAATCCAGACCAAGCTTTTCATTCCTGTGAAGTCATGAATCATGAGGACCTTCACACCCCTTTGGCCTGCTGGTTTTGTGTTTCTTTGAAAAATAAAGGTTTTGACTGTCCAAAAGCATGAAAACTGACACCTCCTGAACCCTTCCAGAAGAGTGTCCTTTCCTACTTCACTAAATCTTCAGGCTAAACGTGAAGAATTTACAGCTCTTTCTCTGAAGTTCTCTCACAAAGCTGTGGTACAAAAGGCATTTATCTATAAGTCTGCCCTGACACCCATACTTGAAAGTAATACTTACTTCAGTTGCCTATTTAGTTCCTCAACATAATTCTTTTGGTCCAGTATTGCAGCAATCTGTACATTTCTAAAGCAAGCACAAAATAAAATTAACTTTAACAAAATGATGTACTAAACAATGGACAGAAAATACACATATTTACTGTATGCAAATGTCCATGTAAATCATGGTAAATCATGTTTTTAAAAAGACAGGAACCAACTTCGTCTCACACTGGTGAAGGCAGCAAACTACATGTTGTTATATCAGTGAGACACAAAAAAATCCAATGCTTTAACTGCAAACAATTTCTCTACATGAAACATAACATACACAGTCTGAAAAGGATGTTTATTTACTCTGCCATAACTCTGGCTCTTTGAAATCCCAAGCTGAGTGCTTAAAGCTCTGCAGGTTCCTTTTCACTGCCACCTGGCAAGCCTCTACTACTTGGGGGCAGTAGGTGATGCTGCTGAGGTTTGCTTCAGACTGCAAATTTTCTTCCAGCTAATGAGTAACACAGAACAACACACTGGGGCATTTTTCTCAGGGTCAGAAGATTTCATCTTAAGGGAACCTGACTTATTTCTAAAAGAACAGGTCCCAGCCAAGAAATTGTTTGTTAACATGCAAAATAGGAAGTATTTTGTGAGGACATACCTTTCTTTACCCCCAATGTCATCATCACTCTTCAAATACACAGAGAAATCGATCACCCCAACCTAGGGGAAAGCAAAGGTACAGTTTCATATTATACAAATAACTGCTATTGGTATTTATAGCTTTGTACTTCTGCAATTGATAAAACCTCAGTTACAGCATTTTTAAGATTGGTCCAGTTTCAGCCAGAAGCTGAAAAACCCGAACTATAACACTTTAAACAAGACTTTCCTAAGTTTATTATTTACTTGGTTTATACAGTGCTCTCCTCTCAGGATCCTGTTTGTTCTTTCCATGTCTTTTCTAAAACGTCTCTCCTCCAAAAACTTTTTAAAAACATTATTATAGCAAAATACCATCTCTATTAAATAAGGTAACATGTTGTATCTGTAAAAGTTACTTTATATCAATGCACTATGGCTGCAGAAACACATTTCATCACTGAGCAGCATTTTTTTAACATACTAAAACTACCATCCTGTCTGTGACTTCCATCAAGCTCCAGAAGTTTGCCTTTCTGCTCAATAAAACCCGCTGCTTCTGGTTTCTCTGAGAATGTGCCTTCTTCATACTAATCTCCACAAACAGAATTATTCTGGACATTTTAAAACATCAAATTTGGACAAATTGCAATCTGAATCTCATCTGCACAGCCACTACTACCTTCTCAAATCGAGTGTCATCTCTCATGCAGCAAAGCCACCAAGTGACCTAGATAACAGAGGCACAGCTAGCAACAGATTTTGTGATAATACACATTTAATTCTCAACACTGAGAGCAAGTTGATAAGTTCTCTGTATTTACATGCCTGTCAATGTTGTATCTTCTTTTACACAAATCAGTGCCTGAAACTAATACTGGACGGTAACTAGAACAAACAACTGAGGACAAGTTAACCACGTGATTCAAAAGCACACATACCAAATTAGCTGTAACTTTTCTTTCCCAGAGGAACTGTTTTTTCATCAAATATATGCTGAATATAGTAATTACCACTTAGACTATTACGATTTTTTCCACAAAGAAGCTGAAAAAACCAATCAGGACTGAACACAGTCCACATTTATTTACAAATACAATGTTTAAAGGCACCTGCCTTTAAACAGAATCTGTTAATATTTTCTTGGAAAAGATCAAGGTTAAAAGTCAAAGCCCATTGTAAAGCAGGAAGAATTCCAAGTCTTGCTTTGCAGAATCAATGTAGTCACCCTCTTATGAAGTCATAAGAGAGTATTTGTTTCAGATCCTTGTATCATTCCTATGACGTTCCAGAACAACAATAAATGAACCAAGAAGGGTAAACTGATCGTGGAACTATCCTTGTCCCACAGAGGAAAAGGATGGGTCACACAAGTGAATGGAAAGAACTCTGCATTGCTACAACGGCTCCCATTTGAGGACAAAGCACAAAACTTCACCCTTGCACTCTGACCATTATCTCAATCTAATGGTCTGACCCAGCTGATGATAATGAGGTTAAGGCAACAGCCCCACAGATGCAGGAGCTGGATCATCACACCCTGAACAGTGTCTATTAAGATTTTTAACAAGTCACAACTTCAAAGTAACAAAACTCACTGCACAGGAAAATCATACTGCACATCCATTCCTTGCATAGGATTGCACACACATTCCTTTACCTGGATGGACTTACTTGTGAATCCAGATCTTCTCCCTTCACACACAGGTTGGCATCAATCACATTTAGCCCAACTAACAGCCCAACAATAACTGCTCCTTCTTCCTCCATCATTAGTGCGTGATACTCATAAAACTCACTGTGTTAAAGCAGAAAATTGCATCTTACTGATTTATTCGTTATATATATATATGTCCAGTAAATTAATAATAAGTGATAAATACATCTAAATTTTCTTATTGTAGCCTTACTGCAACATCCTGAAAGATGAACTGGGCCTGCCCATACTTTCACCTCATAAATATTTAAAAATTCAAAGTGCACAGTTTGTCTCACAGGCTATTAAAAACAAGGACACTGCCTTTGGCTCCAGACGGCTGAGACATTGCAGGGGGCGGGGGTAACAAGATTTACGTTGCCTTTAAAAGAAAAACCAAAAAAAAGCCAGCAAAGTCTCTTCCCTACACCTGCTATTAGCCAGCTTTGAAGAGATACTGCAACAAATGTATGTTTGGCCACACTGTCAGACAACTCAGAGTGGCCAAACTCAACTTGTTAAGAAGCAAGCAATGCAAAAGAATGGTAAAAAATTACCTTGCATGAAAAAATGTCTGGAATTTAGTGAAAACATGCTTGAAATTCAAGAAGCCAAGGAAGAGATTAAATGGATTAAAGAGAAACATAAAGGGCTGAAATGCTAAAAAGGTTTTTAAAATATAAATACTTCACTAAACAACAGAATATCAGCACTTTCTCCTCCTTGCACTTTTTAAATAAAATTTTAGATTCTAAGTAACAAACCATGTTTCCAATGGAAAAGTCCATGGCTGCTGAACACCAATGACATCCTGACATAGCAGCATCGTCTAGGCATACAGAGTACATCTTAAAAATATTTCTAACTTATAAAACTGAAATTAAGATGAGAAGAAGCTTTCTCCATTTGTGCTTTAATTACCCCATCAGACAGGAAAAGTTATACTAGAAGAGAGCAGTGCCAGTGTTAGAACTGTGAAAGCAAAGTTCAAAGCAAGAGCTCTCTGTGCAATGGCAGCTCAGTGGAAACCACACACATGGTAGGGATGAATTCACCTCCTCTCCAGAGGTTTTCAATGCTTATTCTGCACAGTGGGGGAACACAGGATTATTTTTTAGAAGACCAAACCTCTAAAAATAAATTGCAAACAAAATCTAATGAATTGTTCACCTGAGGAGATCTCTCTGAATGATTAAACAGCGAAGATAATCAGCCATTTTCTTCTGCATCAGTGCTAACCGTAACCAGGCCCGGGCACGGCCTAACGGTGTCCTGAAACAAAGGGCATGAAGACAAACAGTCCCAAATTAAGAACATATTGATTAAATCATGGTCTTTAACACTTTATCAGTCTACTGGTAGAGCAAGTGGTGTTTCTGAAGGGGTATATTAAACTATTAGTTGTGCATCACCATCTGGAAAGCCATAATATCTAGGCTTTGACTCCAAGCTTTGGGATAACAGAAAAAATTTTAACTACTCAGCTGAGCTTGGTAGCAGACCCAGGAAAAAATAGGAGTATAGAATGCACAAGAGCCTGATAATCTTGAAAGTCCTGTGTTCTGAAGTTTGCAACAGTTGAGACTCCTTCCTGCAATTATAAAGAGTTCAGGGGAAGTGCAAGAAAACAAACCGAACGACCATCACAAGTCACCAGGGCAGCTTCCCTTCCCAATCCTACTCTCTGGCTCTACCCAACACATTCTGAATCCTACCTTTACTAGTATACAAATTCAGTGCTATCTTAGGAAGACAATGCAAATAACATGAAAACAGATGTAACTGGCAAACACTAATATCCACCAAATTACACCTGGACCTTTACAAGTTCCTCTTCTAGTGCTTGCAAACTTAAAAGTGGTAAGCACATAAATGAAAAAAAAAACCTCACAGATTGTATTAGGACAGGAAGAGAGCAACACACTTGGCAAAGATTATTTCCTCTGGCCTGCCACAAGAGTAAATAATAATTTACACTTCTATGTGCTTTAGATAAGGTCTAAAGCTATAAATTAGAACCCTTATGCTGCCATATACCAATCACAGTGTAACCAAGCCCTTTTGAGATTTCATGTATGGCCAATTATAAAGCTAAATACGAATGCAGAGTGCGGCGGAATGGGAGGAGAATAAATTTACTTCTGAGTAGGACTCTGCAGGCAAGAATCCGAAAAGCTGCCTAATTCTTTCCTCTTTGGTATGTCACCTTTGGGTTGTACACAGCCTCTGCTGACTGCACTCATTAGTGTTTGCAGCAGTTCTAGACTGCAGAGTGACTGATAAACAACCTGCTCCTTTTTGCATTGCTGTTATCCACTTTCTATTCACCTGTGCTCTCCCCCAGCATCATGTGGTAGCTGTTCAAAGGCTTGATTAATGCAAAATGAAATCATGAGACCTGCAGATTCTGTCAGGTCATTTATTTTCCTGCTGCGTTTTACCAATACTACTTACTTAAGGCCAGGCAAATCTCTGACACTTGCTGCTATTTCCTCAGCTTCTGGATATAATTTCTCCACAAGTTCCAGAGGACCCCAGATGGTTTTATTGTAACTTAGAAAGGATTTTCTTACTACGAAAAGAAAAATCAAGTAACTGAATTAATTTAAATTACTGTAGTAGTTTCCTTCAAAATAGCTGCTGTGTGAAAGGGTTAACTGCTGAGTCCAGACTTCCAGATAATTCCTAACTGAGACACTGGTCAGCTCACCAGTATCCAAAGCCAACTTCTAAATTACCTTGCTGTGAATACAAAATCAACATGCTAGAAAAATTAAATATAGCAATTATGTCTAGCTAAAAATATACATTACATACATACATACATGCAACTGTGGTAATCCCTGGACCACTTACAACAAATAGTGTACAAAAAACTAAGTTGGTAAATGTGGAAATATATGTGAAGAATTAATAATTACACTATTTGTTATAAAAGACGACCATTTACATATGTTTTCAATTCTTTATGCAACATTACACATTTTTTATCTACTTCAAGAGAGAAAAGAAGAAAAATGGCATGTTTGGGATGAAATATGCAGCTAGACCAGTTTCCACACCTTTCAGGCCATGCTTCAGGCAGTGCTCCATGACAACAAAGAACTGCTGCAAAGGTGGGTAGTCAGAATCCAGAGTGCGCCCAAAGCTCAAGGCTGATTCAATGAGTCCTTTGATACTCAATTTAGCCATGTTCAATAAATTTGCTCTTTCTACAGCTGTAGGGTCCTTTACAGCTAAGACAACAGAGAAAAAAATGTTAGGGTTCAAGTTTTAGGAGTGACACAAAGAAATAAAGTTCTTCATGGCCGCCTTGTTCAAAGAAAAACTCACCTTAACCTAAAAAACTCAACAGAACAATTCAGTAGGTGCTATAAACCACCACGTCATAGAAAAGCATCCCACTGAAAACACATTCTTAGTGTTTTAATAGGTGAATGAAAACCAGAGAGTTCTTAGGTACCATGTTGTCTCAGCAGGTCTCAGAAGCAGCCAAGTCACTGCAATCTAACACCTCTGCTGCACTCCCAACTGCTGCACGGCTGCAACCAGTGCCCCTCCCATGGTATCAAAGCAACCTTCCTGCTAAGTTATATATTTATTTGGTGTATTACAGCATACCCACAGAAGCAGACATCGTACTTTTTATATATAATCACTTTCCACTGTAGCTTTAATTTCACAGTGACACAAACACATGCCTTCCTTCTCAGGCTGTACAGAGTCTCTGCCACTAAACCAAGAGCATTTTCAAGAAAATATTACATACTGAAAATTCAGTTTCTCATCCAGCCACTAAGCATTTTCTACATGGAAAATCTTAAGAATTCAAGGTTTTGCTTTAACTTGAAATTTTTGGTAAACATTACAAAGTGCACACTGCAAAAATACATTTGAGGATTAAATCTAGTCAGTAAAAAACCCACAGCTTTTTACAATCATCTTAGTTTGACCAAATGGACAAGGTTCCTGTTCTCAGAACTCCAGCTACTGAAAACAGAGTGCTCAGGAAATTCTTAAGCTTATTTTCATTTATAATGAAGCAATTCAAACGTTCAGGCTAGATTATTTTCTCAGAGACAAAACAAACATCTGTTTATTCACTATGATCAAAGTAACCTGGAAAGAAACAAAAGAGTTGATAATTTATCGTTTAATTAAATCCAACAAATGATGTAAAAAAACCCCACTTTTTTAAAGACATTGAGACACAGATGTCAAAATATCTAGAAAAACTTGCATCTGAGGAAAAAGTGTGAGCTTGTTCCTCTGCAAATCTGGGTATTGGTATAGAACCCTATCTGTCTGCAGATCAGAGAGCACAAAGAACCCAAATCTTCGTAACAGATGGATATTTTCTCAGTTCCTCAACAGCAATGGAACGACTTGTCTCATTTCCTGCATACTTTAGGCATTTAGGGATTAGATATTAGAAACCCTGGAAGTTACTTTCTAATATTCTCTTTCCCTAGTTGCCTGCCAAATACCCAACTACCCTACTACCATACAACATAACCTATCTCCGCTTTCTAGGAAAAAAAAAAAAGACTGAGATTATGTACCTGAGACAGCCTTAAAAGTAGTTTTATAGCTCCCCACTACTTCAACAGAAAACCCCAAAAGACATTAGAAAACAATCAGAGACAATTAGAGACAGGGCTCTGGCAAAACTGTACCCGGTTAGCAGCCACAGCCCACTGGTTTGCCTCTTCCTTCCTTCCTGCTCATCTGCTGGGGACTGACCAACCCCACCAAGACCAGCACCAGCACAGCATCCCGGGCTGGGACAGGTGGAGGATTGCAACAACGGGAGCCCTTCTGCTGGCAAAGCAGACATTCTGCTTTTTTATCAGCTTTGCTACTGACAGTATCAAATACGAGTGTTGGCGTAGGAAACGCCTTGCTCAATGCAGACTTCAGATGGGTAACTCTCCCTTGCTATAGATCCTGTCTATTTCCCTAAAGGCGTCATAAAAATTCCTTTGTCAGGTGACCTCATTTTGACTTCTGGAGCTGATCCTTCTCAGACAGACTTCTATGGCTGCTGTGCTTTTAATTATCAGCCCTCTTGTCTGTTCTTTCTGAGGCAAAATGCATTTCAGGTCTGTTTAAAAGTGCAGTCTACCTGCACGGGTTTTTTTTCCACCTGCTTCGTGAAAAAAAAAAAAAAAATAAACAAATTCTTTAAAATTTAAAATCAAGATTTAGCATTTAACATCGTGTGTGAAATCCTAAATCCTAGCTGCTGCTCGAGTACTCTGTGGGGTATTGCACAGACAGCAAAACAAGCTCTGCGGAGCTGAGCTCTTCTCCCCGGAGCAGCAGCCCTCGAAAGGGCCATCTGCAGGTAGCAGTGCTGTCGCCAGCATCACCGGGTGTGACTGGAGAGGCTCGGCCCAGGAGGCGACATTCCTCCCCGGCTGGATGAGCAGCCGAGCCCCGGCGTGCAGCCGCTCCGGCCGCGGGCTGAAGGCGCTGTCCCTGCGGCAGGGAGCACAGCGAGAGCCTCTCCGCCCCCGGCCGCAAGCCCGCAGCCC
>VZTN01035841.1:7316-29776 GCA_013400515.1 Erpornis zantholeuca | reverse complement strand
CACCGCCGCCCCCGGCCCCAGCTGCCCGCCTGGATGGGCATCGGCCGCAGGCATGGGCAAGAGCGCCAGGGCAGCCTTCGGCACAGGAAGGCTCGGACATGAGCTAAGCACAATCAAGCAGCACAAACTTGAGGCTTCTCTACCCTTCTCTTGTGACATAAAGCTTAAATCTCTAGCTTTTATTCCAAATAATAATTCTCTAGCATTAGATAACATGTACCAGGATAAATAGTATTATTCTAGAAAAATCTGTGCATTCAGTACCTTCAAAGGTAACGTGCTGGGAATCAAAACCGGTATGTAAAAAAAACGAGTAAGTTTTGGGGGTTTAATTTTTAAAAGCCCAAAAATATGAATCTGACTAGAAAAGAACCAAAACGCACTAAGGTGTTTGTCACCAAGCATGTTTGTCACATCTAGATGGGATCTCAGTTGCTGCTTACTGCACTCTAAGCACTACAATATGCTTTGCTTAATAATTATTCTTTCTCCTTTCTGGGCAAGATTAACCAGCAACCTGTAAAATAGAAGGGTGTTCCTTATATTGCCCACCTTCAGAGACTGCACACTACACAGCACAAAGAGTATTAATGCCTAGGCCTGCAAGGAAGGACCAAAGGACACGGGCAACACAGGGATAGAACACAGCCCATGGTGACAGGGACACTTCTTACAGCCACCATTCCCACCTCTTAAAAGGAAAAAGAAACCTATATATTTAAACATTAAACTAATAGTCATGCTCTGATCTTACTAGTCTGGCATAAAGCAACTTCTTTTTTTTTCACTTTTGAGAATCCCAGCAACACATAACACACTAGGCATGTGATGCCTTAGGTTTTAACTTTTATATTTTTCAAATCCTGTACTGCTAGTGTAACTCTGAAGTTTTCTGTAGCTTGTTAAGTGCTGTTCTCTATGCTAAGATAGACATAACAAAACCTCTAACTTGCTCTCCAAGGACACCCAGAACAAGAACTGTAAACCATCATCTTGGGAAGAGGGGGGCAGGCTTGGGGGAAATCACATCATTGGCTGGGTTCTCGTTGGTGAATTTATGTTATAAAAGTGTGAAGCACTTGTGACCTGTCGTCCATTTTGGGATCCACTGAGGCAGGACCCTCTGGAGCCCAAAGTGTGCACCTAAAGGCCTTTCAAATAAATACCTCCTTTTCCCTTTATTCCTGTCTAGTCTCTGTTTCTAGGTAGCCAATTTAAGGCATCACATGCATCTGCATGTTTTCCAGCAGCATCTACATCTGCATACAGCTGCTTTTGCATGAGGAAGCTGTTTTAAAGGCAGCACATAGAAAAAGTGGTCTTTTACTGCTAGAAGACGCTTGCTATGTATATTCATTAAAACACAGTGTTTCAGAGAATCACATCTCAATGTTGTTTGATACTACCAGAGCAAAACACAGTTTCATCAGTAGACTCCTGCTCAATCTAATTTTTACCACATGACAAGGATGCATTTTAGAAGTAGATAAGGAAATGTTCTTGTGTTTATTTCTCATGATGGGATGGCAATACCTCTAATTTATTTATTAAGTTTTTAATAGCATGCAGACCATTTCCTGGATAAGCATTACTTGGTGTAAGAAAACAGATTAGCCAAATCTTGAGAGTTTTCTACACATAGACTCTAAAAACACAGAAAGAAAATCTCTTCTAAAAAAGTATTCTGATGTCACTGCTATAATAAAGAGTATATTTTACTGTATTTTTTTCATCTTTTCAAAGACCCAGAGCACAAACAGTTAATGAAGCATGTATTTTCACCTGAAAAAGGAGGATATCTTGTCAAGTATTCAAATTATTGTTGTACTGTTCAATATTTGCCCTGTAAAAAGCGAATTGTTAACAAAGTATAAACAACTGTAACAAAATCAACAGCAAACTTTTATTATTTCAAACATTACAAAAAGTTAGGGAACAGTTTAGAAGAGTGAAAATGCCCACATTTAATAAGCTTGTCTGCAACTATATGCACACAGCTATTTGACATTGATCCAAGAGAAAATAAATCTAATGATTCTGAAGAATCAAAAAAAAGATGTTTCCACCAGCAACCTTGGAAAGAAAATTGTCTCTTCAGTCTAGAATATGAGGTAGCATAAAGAAACTAACACAGATGTCTCATGCAAAAGGTGTTTTCTGTTGTTTATATGCCATCATCTTTAAAAAAATAGAACCTGAGCATGTAAACTTCTTCATCAGCAAGCTGCACCTCTAGTTTTGTTTTCTGGGAAATTTTTGTTTTAAAGACTACGATCAGATAAACTGAAAACAGTTTTACTATGAAGCATTTCACTTCAAATTGATCTGCTGAACACATTAGTAAATAACAGGGAATTAAGTGAATCAGCATCACATTTCTCCCTGATGTATGCAAAATCAAGAGATTAGAAATGTCATCAAGGGATCTTCATGTGAGAGATTAATTACATTATGCATATAAATATAAAAGATTTCAGCATTTTCCAAAACACGAGTAGACTTCAAAGGACAATGTGAGGCTTTGAAGAAGAGGAAGTTTTTCCTGTTGCTTTTTCCAAACAGCACAACACAGCACCTTAATTAGGAATTCTAACAAGTGGAATTATTGTATGTAAACTACATTTTCAAGTTTTTAAAACCAAACTGAGCCCAGAAAACTGTGACTCAATACAATATTGGTTTACACTCCCTTCCTCTTCCAGTATTTCCCCACTCACTTATGCAGATAACTGTTCATCAAGGTAAAAGAGAATATAGCAGTACCCAGTAGTGGAAGGAACAGAGTGCTTCATATTTCTGCTTTGTCACAAGTAAGCTGGGAGCTTCAGTAGCACTGTAACCATCAGCTTTTTCAAGAAATGTCTGTTATTTTACTGAAAAGAAACTTCCAAAATAATTGAATGTTTCCTGTTTTGGCTGCCTCCAGACCAAACAGCATCCATCAGCACTGATACCCCAATAACCAGTTATTTATATTAAACAACAGCAGAAGAAAAGATACAAAGACCTATAAAACTTTCCATCTTCACACTCATAAGATGTTACACTTGTGGATACTTTCATGAGCCCCAGCTGGAAGATTCAAGATGTAGCAAGTTAAGGAAGCATTTTGACAACATTTTGCTTTCACAAAACCTGTTTGAATATGCATTGGTGTTTGCAAAGAAAGCAGCTAACAAGGTTCTTTCCTGTTTAAATAGATAGTGGAAACAGCAATAGCTAAAGCTTACTCAGTACAGTGTCAGAGAGAAAGAAAAAATTACCAAGTCATCTGAAAGTGACACTATTTTCCTTTCCACCAAGATTATTCATGAAGCAGATGTGTTAAGTGGAAGAAAGCAATCACACTGCTGTTAAGATGCCAAGAAACTAGAGCGATCGCAGGAATAAAGGCAAAAGCATTAAAACCTAAAAATTTAGGCTTCAAAATTAAAAAATGATGTCAAAGTTGACTTGCAAGTCAGCACTGACTTTTTCTACTTTTGAAGACAGAAGAGGTTCTAAATCCATCCACTATCTTGATCTCAAGTATACATCTGGCATATTTAATCAGCACATTTCATGCTGTGTTGCCCAACACTGTTAGAAGTGTAACCTAAATAATCAAAGATCTTCGATCCTTACCTCAAATCTCAGTAAGTCAGTCTTACCTTTTCCCTCTCCCAAACCAGCATGGAGAAAAAGGATATCATTGCCTGTGACTGCAAATGGCAGAGGAGCTTCTCCAAGGGAGGATAGCAGCACAGGGCTGGAACACAGCCCACCATGACCAGTTTGTGCTTGGCTCTTGTGATAGCAACATTCAGGCGGCGCCAGTCCTTCAGGAGGGTGCCAAGCTGTTAAATAAATGTCACTTGCTTTTATTTTTCTTATTTAATGGACATAAACAACCCATTTTCAAAATGCACCTAAGCTACTAAAATTGACTGAAACAAAGTTAATATGACCAGCTTACATTTTCATCAATACTGTTCCTAACAAAAGACACAATTATGATACTTTTGTCTCTTCCTTGGTATTTGTCGACTGTGTTGACTTCCACTCTGTTCTCCTTCCATTTTGCCATCAAATCAGTGATTGTTTTTAACTGATGTCTGTATGGGGATATAATGCCAATGTCTGAGGGCTTACAGCCAGCCTGAATGAAGAAGAAACAGGAGAAAAAATTTGTAACTGCAGTTGGTTTGGGAAACTCAGTACCATCAGAAGACCATCAAGTGTTTTTTTAATTTATTTTTTTTTAAACAGTGCTGCCAGATATTGTATCTACACTAATGGAAGTGTAGGTGACTAACTATTCACTAAAGAAGGTAGAAAACATTGGTTACTGCAAGATCCTAGGCTTTGTCTTAACTTAGCACAAAGACAGGTATCCTTGAAATCCTCATTTTTCTTTAGACTTTAAACTGTGTGGTAAACACTCAGAGCTCCTAGTCTGTACTACTCCTGAAGCTGACTGGACGAAAAACGAACAAAGGCAAATTCTCTCCCCTCCCTCCCAAGAAAGTCCTCACATCTTAAAAGAATTTGGCATCCAGCTGTTTGTTTTTGCATCTCAAATCCAACCAGGCAAGGGACAGGGAAGGGGATGCAGACCTCCGGCTCCTCGCTACACTGACATGTAGCCAATCTTCAATTTATCCTTAATATTATCCTCTAAAGAACTACCCAACACATACAGTCACCATTGCTAAAGCAGTGTAAAAATTATTAGCTCTAAAGCCCTCCCTCCAAACCATGTAATAAAGTAAAAGATACCTTAATAAATAAGGATGTGAGGAAAAGCACTATTTTAGCTTCTGTCACATTACTTATGCCACCTTTTTCTGCATGTTCTGGTGCTGGGACCTTTAAAGATAAAAACAGAAAATAATGACTTTTGCTGTCTGTAATGGGGCACTATATTCTGTCCCTAACTCACTGAGTCATACGTGGATTTATACTACTGGTATGAATCTAAAAAATAAAGTAAAATGCTAAATTTCACTAAGCAGAAGAGCCTGTATTGTGAATTAACTTCAGAATACTGCATTTGCAAATCAAATTGGAACAATCCCAAAAATTAGTTTCTAGCATTAGATAGTCACCTTAAGAAACTGCCAAAGCTTAATCCTCTGACTTTACAGTTCATACATTATACATCATAAATCAAAAAACCCAAAAATGGACATTTTCCAGCTGATAAGGTAAGAGAGCAAATTGTATTTTACTTTTGCTTTAATGCTTTCCATACAACAATATTTACATTGAATTTTCCTCGTTCCATGGCATAAAGGATAATTTTTTAAAATGTTTGAAAGCCTACATTTAAAACTACAGCAAGAACTATCCAAAATGGTAGTATTAACTTGAACTCCCAACCTTTAAATAAAGTATTCACTGAATTTACCATTTCTTAACTATAACCTCCCTTTCACTACATCCTGTATGAGTGAGGCCAACATGCTCAGGACATAAACTCTGGTCATTGTGGTGTCACAGTTTTATTTTTTCTCTTTGCTTGGCTCTTGCCTTCTCTAAAGCTGAAGGAGCACGAATAGCAATGAACATGTGTTTGGAAGCCTCCAAACTCCACATGCTCAAGTTCTCTTCAAGGGGAAGATCATTGTTTTACTGCACAGCTAATTTCTAACTAACTGGCATTAGCATAGCTAATAACTACACAAAAATCATTTTAGGAGAGAAGCTCCAAAAGCTCTGTCATGCTTACGGTAACACATGCTTGCATTTATATTTCTCCTGTTCCCATAGGGCACCAGCAGAACCACCAAAAAAAAACAACTTAGGCCTAGAATTTCTCAGGAGACTTCCCCTAAATCAAGGATGTCATTTTTCAACAGCCAGCCCCAAGCTGTCAGAGAAGTGCAGACTGACACAGGGGTTGGCAGAAAAGAAACAAATACATTTCCGATTGCTGTCACAAACATGTTGCATTGTTAAGCAGAAAACAATAGAGGCTTTTTTTCCTTTTTTTTTTAAGCCAGCATAATAAATGTAAGCTCCCTGGTGGTGTCATGGTGTTTTTTCCTCTTCTTTCTCTCTGTTTGTATCCCTCTCCCCCAAGTCTATTTCTTCATAAGCTTTCCTTGGTTACACTATAAACAATACAGGGGAAAAAAAACCTACTACGTAGTCAAAGAAAAGAAGTACTGGTTTTGTTTGTTGTCATGTTTAGTGGGGTTTTTTCCATTTCCCCCTCCATGACTACCACAATATATGCAGGAAAGGAAGTCCAAAAGGAGAAATGGCATTATAACCTCATGTCTCAACAAATCTTGAATATTTTGGAAATAAAGACTTTCCTCCTGGCTCTTTGAAGAGGACAGCTGTCTTACACTTCAGATGGGCTTTCTAGGGGAAAAAAAAATGGAACAGAAACTCTGGGTTTCTCATTAGCAGTTTTGCTATGATTACTAGATGAACAGTGTTTCAGCCAGGTTCCTATGAACAAGCCTCTGCCCTGGGACCAACTGTCTGCTTTCCTGGGAAAGGGACTGCATCCGTCAAGGCATTCCTGGAAAAAGTCTGTTTAGTTTAGACATTTTTAGAAATTTCTCTAAGTCATCAAAGTAAACACTGCTCATTTTAGGTCATTGAAGAGATTCTATCAGAACAGTTATAAAAAAATATGAATCCTGAACAATGTCATCAAGAGCATAGAAAGACTGGTGAGTTCTAACCAGGGTCAGCATAAAAGATCATCAGTTGATATAATTATTGTAAAAACACAGTATTCAGAGGAATCAACATAAAACCTGTTAAGAAGGAAGAAAGACTCAAATCATAATCCAATCACCAATTACAGTGACAAGTACTTGAGACCACAAATAGGTACTAATTTATTAATCTTTTTTCACACGTGTTTAAACTCTTCCTCATTTTTCCTGGAATTCAGTTTCTTTGCAGAATTTTTATCCACACCAGAACTTTACTTTCCCAGCAAAATTTTGAGTCTCCATGAAAGGACATACCTAAACCAATTCACTCCTCCCTTACACTTCAGTGAACAGAATGTCTGCAAAATTCCATGGAAAATTGCAGTTATTCCTGCCCTGGCACACAGCTATGACACCACTGACCCTCAGGCATTGGAAATAAGGCCATTCCCTAGTTGCAAGGACATCAAGCATGGCTACACACTTTGAGCTACAGTGTACAGGAAAAACAAAGTTTACAGTCCATTCAATATTATCTGAAGTATTACCTAAATTCAAGTTTTCAGCTGTTCTCAGGTGCAATGTTTCCAGCAGCAGTTGTAGTTTGCAGCAGTCCTGCTCAGCTATGCCAACAATACCAACATTTTTGTGCTGCACACTTTACACGATCCCAGAAAACCACTTTTTGAAGTTCCCTGTTCTACCCTACCTAAGCTGAATGAAGTTTTCCATGTTGATTGTACTGAGAACTTGCCTCAAAATACAATGAAAGCGCATAAGGAACTTTACCTTCTCCGTGTTCAGAAAACACACAGGGGTGTCCGGATCAAGGACTTCCTTCAGCCATGCCTTTGAAGCATCCTCAAGGTCCAGTTTCAATTTCTTTAGGTTGGGCAAGTTAACAGTGGCATTTGACACCTTCTCTGAGCCACATTCCAGTTTGCCTTCATATACCAGCATGTTACTCAATGACATAATCTTACTAAAGATTTGAAAAACAAAAAAAGGCATAAAAATCTTGCCATTTCAATCACACATTAAGAGCACAATTTAATAAATAAAAGTTATAAGTACCTATTCATTCTGTATTGCACAGTTAATTGGACAACAGCATTTTGGTTTTTTTCCAGCCTTTTAAATAAGCTTTCACTCATGCCAAGATCTCTGTTACAACACAAAAACAAAAGTCAAAATGTGTCCATCGGAACACTGCAAGAGCCATCCCAGAATTTGTTACTAGTAACTGTCCAGAAGGATTTTATCTTACCTTGCTTCTGCATTCAGCACAAGTGGAGGCAGCTGCTGATGATCCCCCACCAGCACAAACCTTTTGGAGCAGAACAGTGGGCCCAGGCAGATGAGCTGGCTTATTTGGGAAGCTTCATCAACAATACAGAAGTCAAATTGCTTCTGAACAAAGATAGGGTGATTTACTCCCATGCAAGACGTTGCTACCACTGGCTGAAAATTGAGACACGCTTTAAGGATAAGGTACATTTTATATCCTCCAGCACTATGTTCTCCATGTTAAAAGAAATATAATTCCAATTAAACTAAACTGTAAAATCAAAGAAATCAAATTATTAATCCTCAAAATCAGACCAGCATAACTCAGACGTATATTGGCCTGACATATTCTTGCATCAATTATAAGTGACAAACCAAACCAGCTTTAGAGCAGACTGTAGCAAACAACTTGTTCCTGTCATGTGTTCAGAGTGATGCCAGGGTCTATTCATGTACTATTCAGGGAGTGTGCTGAAATGACTACTGTGAAAAACCAGGTGGTGTGAGAATTTTTTCAGAAGAGAGGATAAAACAACAGCAGCACAGTTCTTGTCACCGCTGTGCTTCCACTGCAATCCAAAATGACTAAAATAAGAAATGCTAAGTCATTCCCTTTATGACTTCAGTCATTCCCCTGCAATGCTTATCCATAAAAAGTAAATGGCACCTTTTGTGAAGTTGGCAAATACTCCAACTACCAACAAAATTCATTCTTTCAGTGAATTTAATTTAAAGCTGCTACTGACTCATATGACCCAGCTCCCATTATGGTTTGCATTAACATTCACACAGACAGCACTAATCTTTCAATCAAAAATAAAGGTTTGGCCAGGTCAGCTCCACAGCATTTCACTTCCTCTTCCCCATCTGCTGATTGTACTAATGGCACAACGAGGACAAGCAGGAGGGAGAAGGGACAAACAGCAGCAATATGTGAATAATGTTAAAGGAGGCTGCAGCAGCCCATTCACAAGATCTCAGACAAAAGCACTGGAGTCTTTGGAGCTTACAATGATGAGTTACTTTGTGTGGACAGAAACAAAGCTTCTCCACTTTCAGACTTAATGTAGGTCATTACTGGCTATAAAGAAATTGAAACAATGCAGAGGTTGAGAATCTTTCAGCTTAGATTTCTTACAGCAGTACACAACCTTGGGATGGGTTCCTTCTCTGCAGCATCCAAAAAAAATACTAACGGAATTATCTTTAATAATTTGTAAGGCTAGCAAAAACCATTTTTCTCACCTGACTATTATAGACCTCTTCCAAATCTGTTACGGACTTAATTGATTTGGACCTGCAAATTTCTTCTTCTGTATATTTCTGAATATCTGGATGAACCTTCTGAGCTCGCCCCAAGCGCAAGAAACCAACTTTGAATTTGGCCAGTTTCAGCAGGACGTTGTCTACAGCTGTGTGTGTAAAACTGGTCAGAAGGACACTGAAGCCACAAGCAGAAAGAATTCTCACCTAATGAGTGGCAAAGGGAAAGAAAATAAGTTGTTAGTTCATCTACAAGAATCAACAGTCCCAGGTTTGACAAGGTGAAAAACACGAGGGGTTTTGGAGGGAGCCAATAGTGACACATGATCTGTGTCAGTCTCCCGTGCCAGGTATGTCAGTTGGCCACTGTCAGTAGTCCTGGGGGCTCCCATGAACAGCAGGCTCACAACGCTGCTGCAAACAGCGTGATCCAAGAACCTGGACGTGCACTCATGAGGAACTGCACTCCTAAGAGCCCCACTGTAAGAACAAACCATGCAGCCCATTCCCACAGCACCATTCTCCATGGCAATTTATCCACTACAGATTCAGTGGAATGGGCTGATCTGAAGATAGCAGCAGCTGCCTGCTCTCCAGCCTCCTCTTTCCCCACGAGCTGATGACAGCTGGAAGTAGAATTACACTGCTGTTTTAAGAAAAACTCACTCAGCCCATAGTCTAAATCCAGCATGCTCCTACAGTCCATTCCTGGGAAGAAGAGAACCAGCAGCTAGAGGAGATGGTAGCAGACTGCACATAGATTCAGCCCCAAAGGTTCATACAATTTACAATGGACAAGTTACTGGCTTCTCAAGAAGTCCCTCTTTTGAGCTGTAACTCAGGATTTGAAGACTTGCTGATATTTGGAGCCAAAGAATTTTAGCACTAAATCATCACAGAAGTGATTATATATCACACTTCAATCTCCTCCCTCCCACATAGACTCCTACACAAGCAACAGACAATCCTACTCCACAAAATCCAATTTTAGTTTTATCAAATATAGGTTAAGCGAAAAGAAGTGTTTTCTTCTTTGAAATTATACAGATAGTGTTAGATTAAGTCATGACACTATACAGTTGGTTTAATGCTATCCTCTAAATCTCACAAAAAAAATTAAACACCAAGGTACGTGATCTTACTAGAGCACATATTGTAGTGGTTTTTCCTGTTCCAGGCATACCCACAATAAGTGTGTAGTCTTTTGAAAGTAGCACCTGTTTCATTGCTTGTTTCTGAGGCTTATTTAGACCTTTTAGAAGAAAAAGCAAAATTAAATTACTACACTTGATCATAGTTGTAATAATTACTAAAGTTAGAATAAAACTAATTTCTTCCTTCACTAAAACTCTTAATGAAGACAAGAACTGAGCAAAGTCTGTAGGTTCTAATGAAGATACAACACTAAACATAATACACAAGATAAGTAGTAAAGGGTCTGCACTACAGTCCTAGAAATAAGTTACTGAAGACATTTTTAGTTTTAGACCTTTTGTGACTTCTTTTCTAATATCTTAATTTATAACTTCCATATATTGTGCCTGGGCACTTGTGTTTGATCATACCACTTTCACATTCAAACACACAGTTCACAGCAAGCGGTGCTGAGTTGCACATACAGCAGCATCTTGTTTAGAACAAACATTACAGCAGAGCTTGTTTGCCCTAATCTCACACAAACAAGCAGCATGTTTCAGCTATCTGGACTATGCAAACTCAAGCAAAATAAGACCTCAAACAGAGTTTTTATAAAAGAATCAATTTGCTCTGAGAGAATTCAGTTAAATTTATGTTTTCACAGGCAACTCTGTCAGAGAGCAAGGAAATATTTCCACCAAATATAAGATACTGCCTCATACCTAAATAAGTTTTGTTTTTAAATAAGTGCCACAAAGCATCAGACACCACAGAGCCGCCAACAAGTCAGCAAGAGTGATTATACAAGTGAATGCTTACACTAAAGCCCATCTCCTTCCTCTCCCTCAAGGTCAGCTTCCTCTATCCCGAGAGCTGTCTCTGTTCATTCCTTTTGTAAAGGTTACAGAGGTAATCATATGGCACTCTGTTTGCAACTGCATGCTGCAGCAACTAACAAAAGTAAAATAAAGTTGTAAACAAGTATCTGATCAGGTCTTCCTGTGATTAAATTATACTTCAACTAGTTGGAAGACATGCAAGGCAAGAACTTGGTTTTAATTTTTAAGCGGAAAATTATCACTGGAGCCCAAAGAAGAAAAATTTCTTATATTTAGTATGATAAATACTTTGGCTATAGAGACATGCTACTAAGCAGAGCATTTTGGGGAAAGTCACTTTGTACCTCTTAAAATATTTGCAACAGTTTCCTTTGCTTCAGGAGGAAGGACAGAGCTCAAGTGCTGAATAAAACAGGGTTTCTGGAAGTCGATTATCAAGTTGCGGAGCCTCTCACTGTGGATAAAAATAAAACAAAACAGAGTTACAATAAGAGTAACCAGTTGAGAAAACTGATCTGAAAATATTGAAAGCATCTAATTAATTTGATTTTTCATACCTGACTGGGGAATCTTTCATCAATTTAGAAAGATTTTCAAAAGGGACTCCCATACCAACATCTCCTTCATCATGATCCAACCTAAATATGGTGTTCTTGGGAAGGTTTGACAAATTCCTGAAGGATGATAATAACATGGCTAAAATAATTCTGTTTACCAGCAGTATGTTAATTAAAGACTTATTGTCTTACTACACGTTAAATTATATCTTCCAGAGATCCCAGAGTGAAGCAACAGCTAATAGAAATACACCAACTGATCTAAATAAAGCATGGTCCTGATCAGGGATAATAAAACATAAGCCAAATTTACAGACAATATAGAATAATGAAAGTTACTATTAACACTGTAATCACTGTATCCATAGTTTCATGTTAGAGATGTAAGCAAACAGAATTTAAATGTGCTTTTATTCAAACAACCTAGTTAAACAGACAGGCATATATATTGACCAAGTACTGACATTTTCAATCAAGACAAGAGAATTTCTGAAGGGTATCCCAAAGCCAGTAGGAAGAGTCAGGACATGTCACAGCTTTTTGGACACCTAGCAGTCCCTTCCTCAAGCCAGTACCAGAGTGTTTGCAAACAGATATTTTTCTTCTTATCCTATTACCTGCCCAACAAACAGGAGACTTTTGTTCCACTGACTTCCCTTACATAGCCAGAAGCCAAACCAAGCAAACCCTTTTCCTCTCCACTCACAACCACTCGATCACCAACCAAGAGGTTTGTTCCAGGTATGGCACCATTTCTACGCTGGAAAAAATGCAGATACTGTCCCTCAGAAATTTCACAGACTTCATCAACTCTGATCATGTTTCCAACACAATCTCCAGCCTTCTCTCTATTAAAGATAGATATCAAAAAGAGAGATATTTTAATATTAAGATCCTCCCTGTAAGAGAACTATTAAAATAGAAAAAAAACCCTTCAGTCAAAAAACCATACCACCCACAACCAAACACCAAAACCAAAACACAAAAAAACAAAAGGAAGGAAGGAAGCATCATTGGCACAAGTTTAGAAATTATACCTTACCTTTCCAAAGAAGGTATCATCCATATATTTTTATATCCCTTCTTATGCTCTCCACTTTGCAGCTCCAAGGTTAACATCAGATACCAGAGGCTGAAATACTCTAAGTGGGAGGGTTTCAGGTGCTGGGTCTCTCTGTCAATGACAGGTACCATAGCAGGAGGAAAGGCCACACTGGCCATCTTCTGCTCTACAGCTCTAGGAATAGAACCAACCACAGAAAAGGCTCAGCCTGTATCCTTTTTTTCTTGCAAGTCCATATGTACATAACGGCAATCTAAATATCTACTGTAACATACCAGATAGATTAATTTATCATTACTTGAATGCATAATCTTATATGAGTAACTTTACATCATCTCTATGATTTTGAAGGGCAATAAGTTAACCAAAGACCAAATAAAAGCATTTTGAAGACAGTAATGTATACATATACAGAGTTGATATTTTACTCCTTTTATGGTAACATACAAATATTATTTTGATATTTAGCTAAGCAATGGGGATTTAATAATTAATATACAGGCAAACTTCAAGTCAATTTACTTAAAAACTAAATATCAATAGACATTACACCCAGTCATGTATACAAAACATGACCAGAGAGAAAAAAGCTTATTCAGAAGTAAATAGCTACCCAGCTATAACCCTGTTGCTGTAACAACTGAGTATTAGAAGTAGGATTTCACAGAAACATGCCATGTATGCCCACAAAGCTCCCTCAACGTACACTTTTAACCCTGAGAATTTTAAAAACAACAGGAATTCTATTTACACAAGATTGTCCCAAAGGCTCTCCCGTTCTAACATACCTCATTTGATCTTTTCCATATACAATTTTGGTTGTTTTTTGTGCAGCATAGAGACTAAAACTTGTAACAGTTCCTAAAACAAGTCATTAACTTTATGTGAAATTTTACCAAATATTTGCTTATGATTTCTTTTTAACAGTAGATGTAAGAATACTTCAGCAGAGTAGTATCAGTGTGTTAGTACTTGTGTGTTACCCCACAGGGAAACAATCTTCTACAGAGTCAACCTGAAAAAGCAGTTGTCCAGCCAGAATTCAGGCCCAAAAGATTGCCTCTTTCAGAGAGCTGCAAGAATATAGTTTTTTAAACAGATCTATTATTGTCATGAGGTATTTTGTTGAGACTTACCACAGATTTTGTCATGCAGAAAGTATACCTGAGACCAGGAACTGAATTATAAAATTTGTAGAGAGATCTGTGGAAGATTCTTTTGGGATGCTAGAGTCCTCAATAAATACAAAACTGTCGACCACGAAAATGAAATTATTGTATCAATAGAAACAATTATTCAAGCACATTTAAAAACATTAGTCAGATTTTTTTTTTTTACCTGCTGTATAGAAAGCAGTTGTGCATTTGGGAACAATATTTACATGCTTGACTGTCATCAATCACAGGAGGCAAAGCAGCAAGCTGTGAATTCTGCCTTCCCACCGAAGATTTATAGGTACTGTGTGTTAAGTAGAATGCCACATGATTTCTTAACTTCATTAATTCTGTCAAGAAAAGAATAAACCTAAGTGATGTTTTTGTTTGCAACAATTCCTACCTCAATGTAATTAGCTATCAACTTTTTAGTCAGCTAAGAAATTATTATTCCCATAGCAAAGTCCTTGTGCCATATAAATAAAACAACTGAAATTTTAACATAAGCTTAGTAACATTATAACAAGTGATGCATCCCCAGGTACAGCTATTTTCACAAGAGTAAAGTTTATAGTTAAAAAGAAAGATTTTAGTAACAGTTAAGAGAATTATAGTTTCCAGGGCAGCGGAACAACTTTACCTCTTCGGTCCATGCGAGCTCCAGAAACAGGATACATTGTACCAGTTTTTAGATAAAGAAGAAATCCAGCTTCAGGATCTACTCTCCGCTCTAAATTCAACAATGTGTACAGAATAACCTGCAAACATTATATATAAAGTTATTCCAGTATAGTTGTTGTGGTTTAACCCCAAGCAACAACCAACTACCACACAGCTGCTCACTCACTTCCCCACTGTCGGGACCAGGGAGAGAGAATTGGAAAGGTAAAAGCTGGAAAACTCATTGAGGGTTGAGATAAAGACAGTTCAGTCTTCCCATGGGCAGGGGCAGGGCATGTCTTCCCAGAATTCAGACAATTCACTGCTTCCCATGGGCAGGCAGGTGTTCAACCATTCCCAGGAGACCAGGGCCCCATCACGTGGAATGGTGACTTGGGAAGACAAAACTGCATCACTCCAAATGTCCCCCTTCCTCCTTCTTTCCCCCACTTCATATACTGAGCATGATGATCAGCTACATGGTCTGGAATACCCCTTTAATCAGTGGGGTCCTCTGTCCTGGCTGTGTCCCCTCCCAGCTTCCCATTGTCCCCAGTCTCCTCCCCAGCGTGGCCCTACGGGGAGCAGAAAAGGCCTTGGCTCTGTGCAAACCCTGCTCAGCAATAACGGCAACATCTCTGTGTTATCAGCCTGTGTTCAGCACAAATCCAGAATGCAGCCCACACTTATCTACTGTGAAGGAAACTGTTGCTGCCCCAGGCAAAACCAGCACAGTATTAAAACCAAAATACATTCTAAACTGTATTTAGTTCTTCCACAATTTATATGGCTAAACATCCCTTGTTATACCAAGTCTTCTACAAGCTATAAGTAGTAACAACTTGACCAAGGATTTAAATTAAAAGACATATTTAAAACCTTGTAACAAGGCTACTACCTCTCTAAACAAGGCCAGCTATCAGGAAATCAGTACAACACTAATTCCTGAAGCAGTTTGCCTCAACCTAATATTTGAATGTAGTAAGAAGACTAAAAACCAGATTCTTCAGGACAAAACCCATAAGTGTGTTTGAAAGTGGTAAATGTAGACACTTCTTACTACTCAGTTCACTTTCATTTTATACCAGCATCTTTGGGTATGCCAGGATGAGCCATGCCTAAATTTAGATTATACCACAGACAAAGTGTTTCATATTCATAAGACATAATAGGTCATCTAACAGGAAAGTATACACAGCCACTGACAGTGAAATCAGACATTTGGTGTTTGTACCTGACTTCTGTGCTCTATCGAGTTTGATTCCTTGCCAGACTTGAGTTCTAAAGGCATTATCCGAGACTGTACTCCAGACTGGCAATGGATTTTCACCCTGGCTGTAACATCAATCTTTCCCTTCAACCCAAACCTGGGAGACCAGATATTCTCTTCAATGTCCAAGATATCTACAATCTCTATCTTAGAAGATACATCTTCTGGTTTTCCACCATTTGACCTAGGAAGAAAATTAAGCCAGAAGTTAACAATTTCCCTTAATTCTGAATATTTAAACATTAAAAAGTGTTGCAATTAAATATACAATCTTTCTGCACTATCAGTGGTAGCTTTAGAAATAAAATGCATCAAGTCTCACGCAAACTATCTTCCCATTAACAGAGGAAGCATCGTATCAGAAACTAACTGTAGTTTTGCTATTCACCCAAATTTCAAAGTTAAAATAAGACTTTAAACTGCTTTTAATAGTTTTTGGTCTTTTCTCAGTAACCACAATCTAATGATATACACTTGACAGTAGCATAGAGGTTTTACTCAGACCTGCCATTTCACTGAAACTTTGACACCCTCTGGTTGTTACAATTAACAACAAGAAGCCATAGATAAGAAGAGCTCAGCAGTTGAGTAAAATCACCATTTCACCAAAAAATCTTTATATTAGTCAAGAATTCCATTTGATTAGTAGTTTCATATTCTGATTTGTAGTCTTGCTCATAACTACAGTAACTCCTAGTTTAGTCAGTAGCTCAAATATCCTTGCTTTTCTACTGACTAAAAGCTCTAGTCTGTACCACACTGTTCACAAGGATTTTAAGATTTGTAAGTCAGTTCACCCTCAGGCTTCATGTCTTGCCTGCAACTCATAATGGCAGCTAAGCATGCAGCACAAAATCAGCTCTATGGTCACTGAGGCCATGAATTAGCTCCAAATCACTGAACAGATGTGCATAAGAAGTTATAAAAATTAAAAGTGAACTAAACAAGATATACAACATGGAATGGTTTAAACTTTTCTTTCTGGCTTCTTACAGTTTTAGTTGCATTTTATTTTGGTTTGCTGGATTGTGCATGAAGTCTTCGGCCCATTTAAAGAATGATGGCAAATATTCTTCCACTTCTTGCATTATTTCTGCTTGTTTCAGATTTAAGTGATACCTAAAAAACAAAGCCATGCACATTAAGGAAACAAAGTATTAAATTTGCTGCTGGTACGAAAGAAATTTGCCTGGAGTAGCAACGAGATCAATGGAATTAACTGTCAAGTTTTTATAAATATCTATAAACAGTAGATAATGACAGCTTCATAAGGGTTCAACTCAATTCATAAAACTATTAACTGAACATTTATTACAAGAGATATACTATACCAGAATATCCATTTCTGATGTAACTTGTGAAACAACAGGTACGGCACAGTGATATGATGAAACAAAACTGTCGCCCTGGATTTCAGTCTTCTGATTGTTTTTGAAACTGGTTCTGATTGTTTTGAAAAGTCGCTCTAGAGTTCTCATGAAATTCCTCTGTAAATAAGATGTGTTTCTCTAACTGTCTTTCTTGTTTTCATTCCATTCATGGTAAAAGAGGTCTTGGATGGACTTCTGTCCGGACTAAAGGTGATGGATAAGAGAAGATCTCCCTATCCAATCCACAAGGTCTCAAGGTTTTGTATAAAAGCTGTGAAATAATAAACTTTGTGCTTTTTTTCTGTCACGTCCACCTGTGTGTATGTGTGCTCATTTCGTGCTCTCCAGCAACACAAAACTAACAGTTTGACTGCAAGAAAGGAGTACCAGACTAATGCATTTAAAAATGGCTATTCATACAATTTATACAACATTGAAAAAAAAATTTAAAAGACCATTTGTTTTTTGTCTGAATATCCTCATCTGCTCCTTGCTCCTCACTCCTCACACACATTTTGACAGAACGTGACACAGAATCTAATCATGTGGCATTAGACAAGTCAGTGCTGGCATTCACTGGAAATGATGTCATTATTCTGCAGCACGGAGAAACACAAGTGGATTTTGCACAAAAGGGTTCATACAAGTGCAAATGACCACAGGCAGCAGACTTATGCAACTTATTTTTCAATCCCAACAAACAGTAGCCTACATGTGCAAAAACGAATTGCAAATTAACAGTTTCTCAGCGACCCAGTGTGACATAAAGACCTTTAAGTAATCTTAGCAGCCACAATTCAAAATATTATCTTCATAACAGAACTAGAGTAATAAATATTGCCACTACAACTTCAACTTTTGAGTTGTCTGGAGCTAACAGATACTGACACTGCCCAACATACAATTTGTAACAGTCTAGATATAATGATTTTTAATTTACATTAGTAGAATTGTATTTTAATCAAGTCTGCAGTAAAATGTTAAAAGTGACAGCCATTCATCTTACCATTTTCTGAAGGAAATATTAAGACTATTTATTTGCCTAGCATTTCTATCAGCTTTGCTGAGAAAATAAGTTAAAAGTCTTCTAAGAACTGAGCCTTTAGATAACCTGATAAAGATATGAAATTATTAGACATTCAATGCTTGGTCAGTCACAAGGTTCTAGTTCATTGCTGAGGATCATAATTAACTATTTGTCCCATTCAAATCAGCTTTGGGAGATGCCTGGAAATCTAATGTTACAGACACAAACACTGCAACATGCTTGGCCTGAAAGTAAAAAAAACTCCTGGCACATTCAGTTACTCCAAAAGACTAGTTCAGATCTATAGAAGTAGCTCAGCAGGGAAGGCAAAGTAAATTACATTATCAAATGGGGAATTATCTTACTAAAAGATCCCAAATTTCCATTAAGCAAAGTCATTTGGTAGAATACTCTTCTGATACCAGTGCTACGTTTTTTAAAGTAGAACTTAATCTGCTAGTTCAAACTGTTCCTGCCTGGTCTTCCAAGCATAAAAGACAGCTGTAATGTTACTTACATTTCTTTGAGATACTTTTGTCCATAAACAATTTTATTTGCTAGTTCTTGTACCTTTTCTTGTGTCAAGTTATTTGTTACCGATTGCTGGAAAATGTCATGAAGAATTGTACCAACGAGCATTTGACGTGAACCAGACTCGGAGCCCTGCAACAGATGTTATCATACATTAGGATTTATGCCCATTTCATGCCAACTTTTCTCTAGAATTTCTGGATTTTATTTGCTGCATATTATGCATTGCACTTATTTACTTGCAAGATCATGACAGCTTTCACCTCACTAATGACTACCTAGCCAAACCCGACTGTGAAAGCAGCCAAATTGAAATGGGTCTCTCCTATTGCTTTATCTCTCACATTTACCCCAACCCTGACAATGTTAGGACACAATCCCTGTGTGATTGGCAGGTGAGAAACAAAGGCCCAGATTAAAATGGATTTTGAGAAAGTTTTGCCTGTGGGCATTTCCTAATGCAAATACTTACCTTTACAATCCTACATATTTCTTGCATTAAGCAGTTTCCTGTCTGTTACCAGCTCATAGGAAAATCATTCCATGTATCACCAAAATGGCTCAGAAACTCATCAGTAGGGCTGGGCTCTGTAGACTCACAAGAACTGAAAGTGGTAGTAAATGACCTTTACGTGTGTCACCACCAAACAACTGGAAACCTAAAGACTGTGGTATTACAGATGTCTTACAGACCAGTCACTTGTGGACTGCACTCACAACAGGCAAGAGGGTGTTATCCCAGTCAGGACCCAAACAATTGTCCCAAACAATTACTTTACTCCCCTTACTCCTCTAATAAAGGGTTGAAGACCATTCCATAGTCATAATCTCCTGTACTTAATTTTCTTGTTTCAGTCACAGGTTCCCAGCCAGGCTGATTACCACTCCTTTAAAATTTCCTTACTCATTTGGATTTATATTCTTATCATGGCTGGAAGTTTTCATTAGCGGAAACCAGCAGCTGTTGCTTCTCTATCAGCATATTTCTCGTATATCAGCAAGGATACTACCAACAAGAAACTTCAACTCTTTCCAAGATCCAGCAGCTGGATTCAGATTCCAGAGTTAGCCCATACCAATTATTAACTGAATTCGCTAAATTTTTCAGAAGCTCTTAACTTGGCCAAGTGTGGTTATCCATTCATATGATGGCAAGAGGCATATCCCTCACAAAGGATTCATATCCACACAAAATGTGGCAAGAGATTATCAAAAAATTATTAGAATTTTAAGTGGAAGACCAGTTCTTTAGCCCAGTAGCTGTATTAAGAATACTGCATTATTTCAGGTGCAATTATCAAAAAAACAAGAGAAGCTCAACCAGAGACAGTTTCCATCCCAAATTATTCTTTTTAAGCATTTTAAGCATTAAGCGTTTTAAGCATTATGAATTGCTAATAATGACATTTTGCAGTACAGCCTCACAGCCAGATACAAAACTGAGCTAACCCACCAGTCTCAATGGAACAGTAACTCAGAGTCTGGAACGACCACTTACCCTAAAGCATTCACTCAGCACTGCCCTTCTCATACAGCGAATACTGTTTGAGATCGTAGTGCCAGAAAGCAGCAGGTCTGGGTACAGAACCAGGTATCCACACTGGGCATTTATGACCCAGGTGCCAGAGCTGCACTCCCCTTCTAAATGAACAATGTCCCCTGGAACAACCGGGACAGACTCCCTGCAAGGATTGAAACAACCATTTAGAAGTGACAGACAAAATGTGTAAGAAATAACACATTAACAGAGAAGAATCAACATTCTTTGAAACAGGAGGGTTTGGTTTGGGTATTTTTAAGAGAGAATTTCTCGACCTAGAGAAACCCTGTAAGTGAATAAAGGCATTTTTACTGATAAAAATTTGATATTTTTAAGTACATGCATCAGGACAACATGTAAATAGGGAAATACTGTTGGCTTCAAGTCACTCCAGATTCATGTGTACAGCCATTTCAGTGTCATTATGTTTCACATTGGCATACTATTTTTGCATTATGAGAGATCTACATTCTTACTTAACAATTCTACTTGTTTCAGAAACTCAGGAAAATCTAAAAATACTGGCACTGATTTAGAAATTTCAAGATTTTTTCTTTCAAGAAATAGACTCTTACACTTTTCTCTCACCTTTCAATCTTGGGCAAAAAATGAAAAGCAGTGCCAAATAGCACACATAACCCCTTGTGTTTCAAAATAATGTCCAGTCTTCTCTTCTGTAACACACCATGTAATGCACAAACCCCTAATTTAGAATCCTATCCTTGATTGAAAAAAACTTTTGCAGTAGAGCTCAAGCTAAGGTGATTTAACAGTCTGCATAAAACCATCCTATTTTACAGACATGACTTTCAAATACTGGTATGCACACTGAGGTTATATAATTTGGAAGAACACTTCTAAATAATACAAAACAGTTAAACAGAACAGCCTACTTAGACTTTAATGTCTTGCTTTTTGTTAGAACAAAGATGAATTAAAACTGCAAGGTAGTAATACCCACTCAACACGTTACCTGATATCAGTTCTCTCAAGCTGAATATCCACTATGCTAGAATACTGATAATATTATATTAGAGAAAGATTGTTTCAGGATCCCAGATCACTTTTAAGGCAGTAAAACTCAACTCAAAGACAACACAAAAATTTGATTTAATAATCCAGTATTTCATTCTCTTTTCAAACATCTATGCATTTGTATGGATTACCAGCCATTCCTAAGAATGCACAGTTCTGTATCTTCCAGCGAAGGAGATGCTGTAATCGTCAAGTGTTTCTCAGGGTCACTTCCATTTCTCTGTATTACACTGACTTCCAGCACACGGTATCTGTTGTTCAGCCCATTCTTGAGGATTGTATCAGGCGAGTCAGCCACCTTCTTCTGAAAACTAAAGTAACAGCTAATTATAAAGACAGAACACTATTTGAAAACAGCCAACCTACACACAAAAAGAGAGAAAGCTTCAAATATAAACCAAATTTTACTCCTCTTCAATTTTCATAAATATTTTGTTTGGGTTTTTTTAGTTCTGTACAGGCAGAGAGTAGGAAATCTCTATAAATATTAAGCAATTTGCTATTTATTACAGTTAGTGCTTCATTTTTGTGCCCACATATCCATAAGCACTTTTAAATTAATTTTAACTGGACTGCAAATCCTGTGCTTGTGAAAAAGCCTGCATCTCCCTGCACGCATGAACTCCCACAGTCACACAAATACCTCGAACACGAGCAGCAAATTCTTACCTATTACCTGAAGTTGATTAGAACACTGATATTCAAGGTTCAGTTTCCCAATAGCCAAAATACGAGATAGAGCGGCCAAACCTGCCGCTCTCCTGTCACCGAGGGATGCCTGCGGGAGCTCAAGGGCAGGCGGGGGCAGAGCCCACGCCGGGGCCCCGCAGGCCGCCCTGCCCAGCGCAAACACCCTCGGCAGCGGCGGGTTCCCCTCACCGGGTGTTCCCGGCATTTCCGAGCGCTTTCTCGCCCATGCCCGAGGAAGACCGGTGCCGCCCCGTCAACCCTCAGAACGCCATCCCACCTTCCCGCGCCCGGAGCCGGGAGCAGTTTTAAAGTTCAAACCCCCCGCGCTCTCGGCCGTCTCCGCCCAGCTGTGCTTTCCCGCCTCGGCCGCTACCTCTCGGC
>VZTN01035840.1:247725-404908 GCA_013400515.1 Erpornis zantholeuca | reverse complement strand
CCCAGAAGCCAGTAAAAAGCCTAAAGTGAGACTTGAAGCTCTGTTTTGTTTTTCATATGAATGTTACACAGTTTTTGTACACCTCTGCTTGGTGCCTGTTCCAAAAGCTTCCTTTTTTTCCTTTAGGCAGTCAAAGCACACAAACCAAAGCCCTGCCTATCCTATAGGTATGGCATTTATATGTAACTGATGAGATGTTTATGTGGTGAATATGGGAGTAAAATCTGATCTGCTGGACAAGGTGTGCAGTGCAGTGGTGTGTTTTACCTGTTAACATATGTACTTAAGGGCAGCCAAAAGCTGAAACAAGGAGTGCATGGAGTATTCAGGCTCGGGTGTGTCTGGAGGCATGATGCCCCTTGATAAGAGATGGGAGGCAATCACATTCAGCCATCAATGACAGAAAAGGCTGTTTTGTAGACATTTTGTAGAACGCCAGTAGAAGAATTCTATCGATGACTTGTGCAATCCAAACACATGACGTCGAGACAGCTGCAGGGTTTTTGTTATTGTTCTGTGTCCTGATTCCAATCTCCAGTACATGCCAGTTACATTTGGTCACTGGAAGTGTTCCTTCATGTACATGATCTCCATGTGACAAAAATTACTCTTCTCAGAAGTCACAGATGCTTTCCCTTGCTTTGGCACAGAAGGCCTTCCTGACATGCCTACTGGTGTCCTCCAAAATGGCAAATGTCAGATAAACACCCCTTGGAGAAGACCTCATTATTTTTGCCAGTGTTTTGGGGCTGGATTTCCGTGGTTTCCCTTGTCTCCCTATGCTTTTTGGAGATAAGTCCTTGTTTCTCTAGAATGCATTCCCATAAACTGCCACAAAAATACAGTGGTCTGTGGTTATCAAGAGCTTTCAGTTCATACTGTGGCTGATCAGTTAATTACAAGGACACCAACTCTTGAACTTGTTCTAGACATTTCAACACTGATGGTATCTGCTAAGTTCATCAAGAACAAAATAATTAGTGTTAAGTGAATAAGGACTAATTTATTAATGCAGGAATATGTGGAGCCATTGGTATCCACTAGTCTCAAAGCTATCTTTCATTAGAGACAGACATGAGGTTGTTTTTTTACAGTTGTATCAGTTGAATCAGTACATCCATTGCATGGATCCACCTCAGAATTTATCAGAATGAGAAAGTTGTTTAGCTAAGTTGGAAATACTCTCCTGATGGTAACAAGTATGAGAGAAAGATGGCATTCACTCACAAATAAGAGGTTTCCAAACCAGACCAGCAGAGGAATGCAGGTCAAGATCAGGGTGTCATCGTGTTGTGACATCATGTTGTAGTGGAACAAATATAGCTCGACTCTTAGATGCTTGGGCATGGAGCAGTGGTTGGTGATACAGAAGAAACAGTCTCAAGTCATCTTACATAATGTTATGATGTCATCAGTGTCATCCCTTCTTGTTTTTAACCTTGTGGTTCAGTCCTTAGCTGAGTTAAAAGACACTAGCAGACAGTAGGGGTGGTGATTATCATGTTTGATCATATTCCAAAGCAGCAAAATGAAGCCTTTCCCTCAGTCTCTCTTTTGTCCATGATGACTTATTTTGATGATTATTTGACTTTCTGGGAAGCATGTTTTTCACAGAACCACAGAAAATTCTGAGTTGGAAGCAGCCATAAAGATCATCAAGTTCAGGTCTTCAGCAAATGGACCATACAGGAATCAAATCCACATCCTTGGTGTTAGTAGCACCATGCTCTAACTAACTGAGCTAGTCATAGGGTTTTTAAGGAAGGCTGTCTGTAAAAGTGGAAAGGTACACACCTGACCCAAAGTCATGTCAGGTGAGGGTGGGCAGATTTTGAAGCCATTAAGTGTGACTTGATTAGATGTGCTGATGAGAACCTCTGTGTGTCTGTAATAAAACACTGACCAGTGCAATGTGGACTGTGTGGTTTTCTCATTGACTTAAGTAAAGTGCAATACTCCTGCATTTTTCTAATAATTCTGACAATGGACCTGGAAAAAGATGTCTAAGAGGAAGACTATGAGAGAAGAAGGCATGTTAGGGAACTTACCCTGAACCACAGAACTGTAAGGAACTAGTCACATTAACATCCTTTTTTGATTTATGCACTGTTTGGTCCATCAAGATATCTATTCCTTCCTCTCATGGCCTCTGCAGTTGTTTTACCTTCTAATATGTGCTTTTTCCTCTTGGGACCATGAGCTAAAGTATCATATATAAAGATATTTTTGTCTTGATTAAATGCACTATTAAACCTCCAGACATCTTGCAATGAAAGTGTTTTCTGTAATTACTTGTCTTGAAGGCTCACTGAGGAATGAAGAATATAGGGAAATACTTGGAAATGCAATCGTATGACAAAATATTTCTTTCTTTTGATAATCTTCATATTTTGAAGTATTGTCACCTTCTGTGCTAGATACAATGGACTGTCCTTTAGCACTGTTTTAACAAGATACAAATCTCAGCTCTAATGCATTGATGTGTTTTCTCCTTGCCAACAAGATAAATACAAGCAATTTTTGTTCTAAAGCTACTGAGTGAGTAGTGCTGTCTAACTGTAAATTGCTTTAAGGGGGAATCAATACAGTGCATCCACTTCTAATAGCCCATTTACCAATGTTTTTTTAAATCTATGTATAAAGTTTAGGCATGGATGATCATTGTTCATTTTAGTTCACAATATATTGTGTATAACTAATGGTACAATTCAAGGGCACAGTGAGAAGGTCATGAGGTTTTAAAAGAAAATGACAACTGAGCACAGCAAAGGAAAGTGTATTGTTTCACAGTGTTTTGTAATTAATCTTAATAGATATTTGCTCTATATAACATTGCCTTTCTTTTATTGAGTTGTTATGTAGTGGCTTTTACCTCTGAGGATCCCTAGAGCACCTTCTTTCATAAGTGAAGTTAGAGGAAAATGAGTTATTTGTTCGTGCTGCTTCCTCCTTGGCAGCTGCAGATTTTTCCCACTCTTCCATTTCAGTGTACCACGTTATTACATGCATTTCCATAGAAAGTACAACATATCAAAAGCTTTCTCAGACTTGATTTTTCTATCTTTATTTTATAACTAGCTGCATCCAACAATTGCTCCCAGAAAGTACCCTGAGATTATTATAATTTCATCTCTATAAATTTTGTGGTCACGTACAAGTCTCACTGGACCAAGCTACTATGGCTTTTTTGTTTTGTAGAACTTACCATTGACTTTGCTACGAAAATTGAAAAGCAAGAATTTCTGCTTAGAATTTGATTGCCTGTATAGCAAAATGATTTGTTTCTAACTGCAGGGCTGAGAGGGAATGCTCTGGAGGCATTTTTATGCAGGGTGGACAGTGCTTGGCTGTTCTCAATTTACACATGCTTGAATTTTGTTTCCAAAAATATAGTTTCCATCTCTGTTTGCTGAAGTTTTTCTAATATCTGGGGGGTTTTGGAATCTACTGAAAAGGCATCTGATTTGTGGGGTTTTTTCCTGTCCTATTTTTTTTATGAGATCTCTTATTTTCTCAGAAAAAAATTTGCAAGGGGATTTGTGCCTGTGTCCCGAAGCAGATGGATGCAGCAAGATAGGAACAGCTTTCCCAAGGAGCTGCTGCCGAGTTGTTTTGAGCACATCCCCGTGTCTCACGCTCAGACAGGAAGGGTCACAGATCTCTAGGGGAATATGTGTTTGCACCTCAGCCTCTCATGAAGTATGAAGGTATATTCCACAGTGGTCAGCATGGATAAAGGGATGAAGGCCTTACACCTTTTCTCCTGTCTGCTTGATCCTTGCCTTTGCTTGTGGCCGTGTTTGTGAGAACTGTGCTTCAGAACAGATGTGATGGTCTTGACTAATTTCACCAGCGTGTTAGCAAGAAACAGATTTTTCCTATCTGTGTTGTGCATGTGTTTTTTATTTTATTCCTCCTTTTATTTCAAATGTTTCTATTATGAACCTGGTGATGAAAGGTCCCCTTTTTTTGAGCCCATTTTCGGAGCTGGGTACCTTTCAGAGAGTATCCTAAGGCAATAAATCGCTGTGCTTTATGACTGTAACCCAAATTAGAGCGCCAAGGTGATGTGGAGTCCCAAGGTGTGTAGGAGAAATATGAATGATAACTTTTTTTATTTTAAGGAAGAGACTATTATAAATAAGTTGTGAATAACACATCTAAAGCAAGGCCACAACCTTCAAAATCTGTATTAAAAGCACTAAAACGCAAATAACGCAGGAGGATTACTTTGTCCACACAGAAGGTTTCAGTCAATATGGACATAGCTGTTAAAATGTAATATTGTCAGTCTTTAACTCTGAAAGCTTGCACCCAAAGCTGACTGGTGTAAAAGTAGATTTTAAGATGGATTCATGTGAAGAAATGCTTGTCTCTGTTAGGAGTTTGGCCACCTCAATCAGGCAGGGACTCAAGTGGCTTCCACAGCACTCCTTCAAGGAGACCTGCTAGCCTTTAGAACATTATGTTGCAGAGTTGCTGAAATATTGTTACATTTTTCATTTTCCTTAATTTTTAATCTGAAGAGATTTCGAAAGAATTATCTAGAGAGACTTTTTCTAAAATACAGTACCCTCAGTCTGTGACTTTCTCACAATGTTGCTAGTGCTCCATGGTTACCATCAAAATTCATGTCATGAGTAAGCAGTGGGATAGTCCTCTTGCTGCTTGCAGCCATGCTAGAACTGCTTTTCGCAATGTACACTCTTTCTTCAGTGTTTAATCTTGGATTATATTTGTTTTATTCTCCATTCTGCTGTCAGTTCACTCTTATCCTACAGGTCTCTACAAATGATGATTGCTTGTCATGTGGTACTCCTATGGTCTTTTGAGTGGTTCCTCCTTCTTCTCTGTTTTGGAACCATATATTGAGATAATGCTGGATTGCCAAGTCTTGTGGGAACATTGTTATTAAACTGTGGCCCATATTCTCCCTTCAGAGGTTGAATGAAAAAAACAGATGGGGTCAATTTACACATGAAGAAAAAAAGCTTAAGAAGTAAGTGAACAGGAAATAACCACTGTGCTTATATTGCCTTTTGCTCGTTTCTGATTCTTTTCCCTGCATGATTACTCCCCTGTGATGCCAAGTGTGCTTGGAGTTAGTTGGGTTTGGGGCTTTATTCCTCCCAGCCATGTCCTCTCTGTTAAAAGTTCCTAACTTTTGCATTGCTCTAGGTGAGGCTGCCTACATAGCCCATGCCACTTGCCCTTGCAGATGGGTAGACAAGGCATTTTGGACAGTCCTTGTAAAAGATGAGGGAGGCAGTCTGTAGGAGGAGGGAGGGCTATTCTACAAAAAACTCCTGGGATTCACTTCCATTCTGAAACAGTTGCTGAAGCTGGGTCATCCATCAGCTGTCACTGCAACACTGCTACCTCTGGGGACCTGAGCCTCATAATCAGCACTGTCAGCTGGACTGCCAGAAAAGAAATAGGGGTAAAAACCCCAAGATGATACGTAAACTATATAAAAGAGCTGGGAGAAATCATGGATGGAAAACTCTTTCCTCTAGTTAACTATCTTTGTGGGTTTTTTCTATAGCAATGCTCTCTCCTCAAAATGGTTTTATCCTCTGCTCTATAGTTTCCTTCCTGCCAACATCTGCCAGGAGACGTACTTGAGTTGGAAAACAGGAATAAACCAACCAGTGTAGGATTACCTCTGTATTTCTTTTAGCATTTTCTGCTCAAGGAGAACCTCATAGTGTCTGAAAACATCTGAAGTTTATACTGAAGCTCACTTAATAGCTTGAAGATTTTACTACTAAATTTAATTGGGACTTAAATATTTTCAGATAATCTCTGGATTTTTAAGCCTAAAATTCCAAATGAGGAAAGTAGTTTTTCTGTTATCTCAAATGTCTTTGCAGTGATGGTTTGCAGGTGAGGAAGGCCACCAGATTTTTTAAATGAACTTTGTTTGGTGGTCTAAGGTAAAATGATGAAACTCTTTAGGCATACATTTTAGAAATAGAAGGGAAAAATACGTGGAATTTTTATTATAGTTTCTTGTAAGTGGAGAGACATCTGGTGTAATAACAACAGATCCTTTCATAAAATAGAGGGTGTCCCCAAACATTTACATGCACGAGCATATAAATGCATTTTCATTTTCAGGTAAAGACAGACCGAGACTAAAAACCTGGATCTAGCTCTGCAGTTTAGGCTCACCACAAATTCAGCTACCTAAAATGATGGTTGTAGGAGGTGAAAAGCTTAGCTCTAGTTCTCATCCACTTGCTGCTTCACACATTCTTCAGCAGTGAGTGTGCACTTGCAGTTTGAAGAGTGCTGGGTTTAGAGGATGGAGAAGTTTCTCTGAAACCAAGTCTGCAAGCTCTTCTCTGTTCTTCTGCATATCTGTAGTAATCTACTTTTTAAAAACATGTACTTTCACTTTTTGAGTCTAAATAACCTCTTTTAAAGACCCCTCAAAGAAATGCTTGAGAATGTTTGAGAAAAGGGGGAAAAAAATCTACTTGTTGTTTGTGTTATGCCTTAGCTTTGGAACCCAGCAGCAGGCAGATTATTAAGTATGGCTTTATTAGTTAAATAGGATTGTTTAAGAGTTTGAGTTAAACTGAAGGGGAAGATGTTGCTTACCTTACTGCACCAGCTGAAACAAGAGGCTCTTGAGTGCCTACAGGAGATTTTCTCTTCCTCAGTAAGATATTTTTCATGCTAATTAATTATTTTAGAGCCCTTTACACCAGTATCCACTCTAGAATAGTAGAGTCAGAAGTCTGAAAACACTGAAAATACATTAGGGACAGGGAAGGTGAAGGGGTCATGGCATCTGCAAAATGTCCTGTGAATAATACACACCCTCCTCCAGAAGAGGTGTGGTAGGTGGCATGTCCTGGCAATGACAGGGAGGACTTTTGTCAGGGCATCTTCCTTTAGCTGCATACAAGCCCTCAGCCTCAGGCTCTCTTCAGGGAGGAGCTTTGTGCTCTTCTTAAGCCTTTTGGCAGACTGGGGAAGTTGGTTCTTGTGGGAGGCTTTTGTGAGGCGTGACTGGAAGGACATGGGTGAGGTGCAGTATTAAGCAGTGGCCAAGTCTGACAGACAGTTCGATCTATATTGTGTGAATGCCTCTCCTCAGTTTACTGTTTTTGCCTTGTGATGCCTGCTCAAAGGGTAAATGCCACTTCATTATCACTTGCCCAGCCAGTCTCAAGGCTTTTATTTAATTTTTTTTAAAAAAAACAACCAAGAAAATCCGTAAGAAAAGCTGAATTATGTAATTCAGGACCAGTTGGCTTGGTGCCTGATCAGATACTAGCTGTTCTGCAGCTGTCATGAAGGTGGTATGAAGGCACTGAGTCAAAATAAATGTCACATCACCTGCCCCAGGTAACCCAACAGAAATGCTGTCATGTGCCTGTGGCTGATCTGAACACCTCGTGTCCTCCTGTGGGACTCCTGTCATGGGTGATTGAGGAGCCACAGTTTTCCAGTCCTGTTGTTCAAACCAAAGAGGGAGGTGAGAGGGTTCAGCACGATCCACCATGGCTCCAGCAGCAATGTCTCAAGGGACAGCATTACCAAGACCTCATTTTTCCTTGTCAAACACCAGGCTTTGGCATCTCTTCTTTTTTAAGTTATCAAGGAGAGGTATGCTGTGTCTCTGGAAGGAAAAAGAAGCTGCTGGAAAACTCTGCCTGGTTCCGGAGCTGCAAGCCAGTGAAATTTTGTGGCAAGTCAGTTCTTGAGTGAAGGCTAAATAGCAAGACCTGGGTGGGGTTCGCCTCTGCATTTAGAAGTAATCTGAGTTGTCTATGAAGGACCAAAGCAATTTTTGGTTCTTTGATGTAAGAACCAGCCAGTTCTTCACAGTCTTGAGTCTTTCTTTGGAAAATAAATTCAGCACTGGCACTGTTTGAATAAATAAAAAAAACAACCTGAGTTAGAGTTTGTTTCAGAGCTTGTTACACCCTTTTGTTAAGTGTCTGAATCTGGTAAAATAAACATCATCAGTGCCAACAAGAAGGGGGGAAAAGAGGAGTTGTTTGCCCCTCTGCTTCCTGCTGGTGTTCTTGCCTCCTGCCCTGATGAGGTTTCCTCCAACCATCGTTCCCTGCTGTAAATGTGCCTGTGCTGCATTGGTGGGGACTATGTATTTCCTCCAACACCAGTGTGCATGGTCATATAGCTGTCATCCTGGGTCAGCCCTCTTCATTGCCCCCTCCAGTATCTTATCTGCACCAACCTGGACTTCAAAACAGGGGTAGAAAACTGTCTCTGCAAAAGGAATGATGAGTACAGACTTGCTACCTTCATCTGTGAATTGGAGAAAAAGAAAAAGCTAGGCGTGCCTGAAGATGCATTATCAGAAAGGAGCAAAACTAACAAGGTAAAGCAGAGCTTGTTATGCTCATGTCATAGTCTGCTTCCCTCACATGGTACATATAATTCTGGCTCAATAAATAAGCTATGGACACTGAATTTGCTAGGAATTAAGACCTGGGTGGCATGCTCAGGATAGGAAGGAAATAAAAGCCAAGAGTCTCAGTGTTTGGGTCCATCAGCCCCTGCTAGCAGAGCTAGGGCCAGGAGATGCATAGGGAGGAAATGGGAGGAGGCTCAGTTGCCTTGGCTGTTTTCTGGATGAGGGCACATCTGTGGGTGTCTGCCATGGAGCAGTGAAAGTCTGAAACAGTAACTGTCCACCTGAAGACGTATTTCCCTCCACTTCTTAGAGAATTGCTAGTTAGAAAAGAAAGTAAGTTAAAACCTATGGATAGGTATTAACCTCGGCTCTCACTTGGCATATTATCCAACCTCAGTTCAGCCTGATGCTGTGAAAAGCAAAGATAAACAAAGAGGAAAATTAAAGAGATGAAGAGGAGAAAGAGGAGACCTGCAGTAATAATTTCTTCTCCCCAGATCATGAGCTGAGAAGGCTCTAGGGGTAGGGGCAGGGTAGATATCCATCTTGCTCCTAGGCAAGAGCCACTTCTCCTTTTAAGGCCTCTGTTGTATGTGAGGTGCTTTAATGAACAGTGGGAGTTTTCTACTGAAAAAGACAAAAAAAGAGCTAAGGTCATTTGTACAGTTGAAAAGTAATATATTTTTCTGCTTTACTGAAGGGAAGTTCGGACCAAGCCTTCAGTGTTCATTTAACTGATTATTTCCATATGGACCAACTTTTTGTGCTCAAGTAGTGCTAATGCAGCTGAAACCCAAGCAGGTCTTAATTCCTGTACTTACTACTGCAGAAAATGCACCTCTTTGCATGCACATTAGTTACATTTTACTCTGGCTTTATAGTGTTTTGGGGGGAATTTCTTTAACTGTGCTTAAGGGCAAATTACTGAAACTACTACTGGGCTGTTGGAGTGGGGTCAGTACCAAACAGGAGCCATTCCAGCATCCCAGAAAAAATTCTCTGCATATTGTTGATTGTTTAATGTTTTCCTTTTTTCTGTATTTAGAATACTCATGAAATTTAAACTAAACTAGGAAATTAATAGAAATACTTACAGTGCAGCTAAAATAATTTGTGGTGTTAACACAAAAATAAACATTCCCAAGAAAGGATTGGAAAGCAGGATTATATTATAAAAAGAAATTAGCCAGCACATTCTTTTTGTCCCATCTTCCAACCTGTCACTTGTGTTTGTCTCTCCCAAATGCCATGGACTCTTTGCATGTTTATTTAGATTAAATAAAACATGCAGCTCTATATATTTTATAATATTGGGTCAGAGAGCATAGCTACCTCAATCTGTAAAGCAGAAATGAAAAATATAAATATTTTAACAAGTGAGCAGCTGCTGCATTTCACTTCTTACTGCATATACTATTCTTGAAGGTACTGGGAAGAGAGATCGGGCTGGAGGGGAAGGAGGGCGGAGAGAGGGTATGTAAAGGGAGGCCAAGAAAATGTGTTAAAATGACACATCTTGAGAGAATCTGTTTGAACAGTGGAGATTTACAAAGTTTTGTCCTACTCCATGGCAACTTGGGTACACAGATCAAATATGTCATAGGAGTAACATGGGGCAGGTGAGCCTTGAGCCAAAAAATGCGAGAGGGGGCGGGTGATGCTGGAAGGCTTGGGAGACCTCTGCGGGCTGCACATGAGTGGTGGGCCTGGCCAAGGAGGGAGGAGGATTTGGTGCCCACCACGGGCTGCCATTAGCTACAGCTGGAGATTTCACTTGTCTTTTAGAAGAGCAGACAGGTACTTATTCTTTTGTGTTTTTTTGAGAAAACCTTTATTTACAAGTTCTCTAACATTTGTTTAAGGAAAAATACATGTTTGTTTTGCTTTGCTCTAGAGATGAGGCTTGTTCGTCACTTTCCTGTAGTCTGCCATGTATTTTCCTGTAGTCTGCCATGCCATATAAAGCCAGAATGCTTTACTCCATGTTGACTTGCTGCTTGTTTTCCAACATGCTCTAATATATGCTTTTCAATTTTGGAGCATCTTTTAATTTGCTGTTGCTTATGTGTCTTGAGTTGTTTATGGTGTAGCAGCACTGAATATCCCAACCACTGACATAATCTCTATTATATAGAAAACTAGAACTGAAGTGCCGGCATAAATTAGGTGCTTTGAGAGCTTTTTGTGCAACACCAGACACCTTAGATCATTTCTAATACATCTTGATTGACAGGGTCTCCCTTGAATGGAAATTACAACGTGTTACCATGCTGAGATACCACAGATTTCTCATGGCAGCTTAACGCATTCTCAGCTCAGTATAATTCTTAAGTCTTGCGCCACTCAATATATGCCATTATCTTAGCTCAGTGGGTCTATCTGAATTGACAGATTAATGACAAATTGTCTTCTTCTGTTGAATTTCATAGTATAGGAGTATAGGAATTAAAAAAGAAAAAAAGACATGAGCTGGCTTCTTAAAATAGTCTTTGTGGAAGCTTAATGTCCCCTGCAGCTAGAGAATGTGCATGCACTGAAATGGAAAAGCATGCCTCTCCATGACATTGTTGGGGATAGTGAATTAGTGCAGCTGAAACAAGAATTTGTTGCATGAAATTCTGCCTGTGTAAAACTGGGTCTCCACTGTCTGCACGTGAGGCAGTCCAGAGGTGAGCTCCTGTTACGCTCATTTCTGGGGTGGGTTACCAGTGGTCCCAGGCATGATCAAGGTGCCCTTAGAAAAGGTGATACTTAGGCTGATAATGAAGTACAGCCCTGAAGATCCTGTTCTAGGACAACCCATGGAAATGCCAATAAGGAAAGCAAGGATGAGACATGCTTTATTCCAGCATGGCTCATAGTTCTTAGAGCAAGTGAAAGAGCTGTGTTTCATTTCAGGGTCAACTTCCCAGGGTGAATGTTGGAACTGTATTCCCCTCTCTGCTCTTTTTCCTCTGGCCCATCACACATTGTTCAGATTAACTTGGTTTGAAGTGACCCAGTAGCTGAGTCTGCCATGTTTTATATGACTGTTTGGTGGCTGCCTGTAAAATATCTCCTCCAGTGGGTTGGAGTGGAAGCACATCATAAACAGGAGCCTGAGTTCTCTCTATACCATCCAGCAAGGAGGGGAGAGGGGATCAATATGGAAATGCTATGGGACAGAAGGAGATGTGCTCCTCCTGTTACTTTAACTTCTGATGATACTCCTGAAAAACAGGGGCTTTTAACATATTCTTCTGCTTATTTTCCTTGCTGTGTTTGTGTGCATCTCTGTTCTTTATCAAAACATGTTTGAAAATGATTGCTGATCATGAACTCCTCTCAAAGCTTTTCATGAGATACTATCAATACCTGACCCTAGCTAAATTCCAAGGGGAAATATAAGAGAAGCAGTATTACTGCTTTAAAATATTAAGTCATTAAATACATACTCACTATTTCTCCTAAGAGAAGACCAAGGAGGAGCAAGGTGGGTACCATGAGGACATCACAATTATTTCACAAACCTCTTCAACCCATTCATCTGGGGAGTGCTAGCACTATAAGAGAGGATACTTGTCCACTTAGGGGTGATCAGTTCAAGTGGAATTTGTCTTTATTTATTCATTTGGCTATATGAGTGTCTTTTGTTTCTTCTTAAAAACATTGTATGTTCAAACAAATTAGGAGAAAGAGCAAAAGATTGTTCCATTGTTCGCTGAGAAAACCAAGGTTTTTGGGTTGTAAGAGAAACAGCATTCTTGCAGCTCCAGAGACTAAGGCAGTTTTTAGGCAGTGAGCAGTAAGCAGGTGGCTAATGTTAAATAAAGAGATCAAGGAGGGAGCCTGTGATTAAAGAAGGATGGGGTGAGGCTGGGACACTTCTGCCAGGTTCTGAAAGTGAGCTATCATTGTTTAGTCTGTGCTGTGTCCAAGAAGCTGGGTCATTCTTGTGTGACAGACCAGCTGCTCAACTCCCTCAAGTCATAAAGTTATAAATCCAGAATATTAAGGTTTTGTAAGAACGGGGCCTTATTTACGTAGTTTTTGTACTCTTTCACACACTTAAAACAAAGTTCTTTTGGGCAGTGGATCAGCAGAGTCTTTGCTGCTGCTTTCCGAGCAGGTTTGCTTCCCATGAGTGAGTGGCTTCATTTTTTTATATTTATCCTCTTCTGAGCAGTTAATTTTTAGCTAATTGAACCTAAGAGGAAGCAAGAAAGCAGCAGAAATCAATACAGCTTCAAAAATGAGGCACTTGCCTTACATACATCGTTCATTGGAAAAACTTCACTTTTTTTCCCCTAAGACCTTTCTTAGTAGTTTATCTATCCAAGATAGGCCTTTAATTTTTTTATCTAAGACAGCATCTTTTGAACTCTTGTGAGCTTTGGTTAGTTTTTCTGAGATTAATGGTGTCTTGAGTAGTATAAATGGTAGGAACATTTCAAAAGAAATTTATTTGATACTTGACCAGGGAGGACACCTTGCTTTGACTGCTGTTTTCTGGTTTGGGGAATGAATGGGTTGAGCACACACGAGGTCATCTCCATGAGAAAACCCTCTAAGCTGGTCCCAGCTGCTGGTTCCACCACTGCCCATTGAAATTGTAGCTAGGATGGGCTCCTTCCTGGGTGACTCAGGTTTGGAAGGAAAGCGAGAGGCGTGGGGCTGATTGACTCAGTGGGGCTCCCAGTATCGGTGTAGTGGACAGAGATACCATCAGCTGCTCCATGGCCTGGTATGGCTAAATGGGAGCACTGGAAGGTGATGGAAGCAAACGTTCTCCATTGTTACTTGTGTCCTTCATAAAATCATAGAATATATGGGGTTAGAAGGGATCTTAAAGATAGTCTAGTTCCAACTGCCTCATCATGGGCAGGGACCCCTTCCACGTGCGTAAAGTCCCATCCAGCCTGGCCTTGAACTCTTCCAGGGAGGGGGCATAGGAGTTTTTGTTGTGGCTAAAAGCAATTCATGAGACTGTGGATGTGTAGAATGGCTTTAAATTATGCTCTGTGGTCTCCACACCATATTGTTGTCCTGCATTACAGTGTGTTACCAGAGTCTTTTCTTCTTGCACTTCCTTCAGCAAATGCAGAAAACTTCCAAGCTTGTATTACCAGTACCTGCAACAAAAGATGGCAAGCAAAGACATTTGCATGTGTACTTAAGTCTGTTTTCTGGAGCATGTTTTTTGAGGGTAAACACTGCTGGTTAGTACCGGTCAAAGCCAAACAGAAGATCCTGCATGTACTTGCAAACAAGTACGTATTTTATCCAATTTTCAGCAGTGTCAGTTGATGACAATTGACATTTTCTTCAAAGCCCAGTATCCTGGAAACAAGTGATTAAATTACAAAATTATTTCTTAAAAAAAACCCTTCACAAACCCAAACAAGCCCACCCAAAATGCTGGGTTTAGTCTTCCTGCTTGTAGAGAATGTTATGAAATAAGACATCAATGCTTCCTTGGGTTTAAAATGTAAATAAATACAGCTCTCTCCACATTTGTTATCATACATTTATTTTTATAAAACTCTTTCTGGAGACCTGTTTACTTTGAGACTTCTGAAAAGATCCAGGTGATTGTAGTAAACTACTCAAACACATAGGGGTTTTCTTCTGATTAGGCCTAATATCTGTTTATAACACATGTAGCAATAATTCCAAAATGCTTCTTGATCCATATAATAGCTGCAGGTTTCTTCTTAAAAGGTTTGAAATTTTCCCATTTGAAATTAGGTTTATTTAATTATAGTTGGATTAGGCACAGGAGTGTGCACTGTGGAGCAGCCTCAAAGGCAAGGTTTTTGTCATGCCTGGTGGTGGTATTGAGCAGGATGGCGAACCAAGCCATATCATAATCTCCAGAACTGGTTATTTCAACATCGTAGGCTGTGCAAGCACCTCTGTAGACTCTCTTTTGTGCTGCATTACAGGCTCCCGATTTCTCCCAGATTGCTTGTGGTTTGGTGTTCCTGTTAGCTCTGAATATAAGCTGTGATTCCCTCTAATGCTCAGAAGGAGGTAAGCACACTGACACTGAGGTGGCTGGGAAGGGGGATTGTTAGTGAGGGAATCCAACCTGGTGTCGGACTTCTTTCCCCCTATTTTTTGGCCGGCTCCAGCACCGCATAGATGAGAGCAGGGCTTGGCAGCTGTTCAGGGCTAATGTGCCAGACTGTATTTTCCTTTCCCAAATTAAGCATGCTGGTACAGTGTCTGTGAGATGTAGTGGTTCCTGGCTCCTAGCTTTTGCCGAGTTTGGAAATCACTGAAAGCCAGGAGCTACTGTGTGCCAGTGAAAACTGGCTTCATACTGCAGCATGCCAGCTTGGTTTAGAGCATCCTGGAAATGATGGAGAACCCTCTGTGAAGGCCCATTTTTAAGATGTTTTCCTTTGCCTGTGCTCAGACTTTTCCTCCTCTGTTCCCAATGAGCTTTGAAATAATTTCTATATTTGCTCACTTAATGGTAGTAAATTTTTTTCCTGCCCAGATTTTTGCCTCTGAAATGAGGGTGCAGACATGATGCTATCTGTCTCTCAACCCACCACACTGGCTAGTCAATGAGTGAGAACTACAGCTTCCATCAGCTCTGACAGCAGGCTGGCTTGCTTTCTGCAGGATGCTGAAGAGATGATTTATTCCAAGCTGTTTCCAATTGCAGGTCCTGGGTCTTTCCAATTCTTATGTGCTTGTACTTTCCAGGCTTTTAAAAACCTGTAGTCTCCAAAAACCCCTTTTTGATACTGAGATGCAAGCTTCAAAAGTATTCTGCAGATGAAGCTGGGGCTTCATCTAGGTATTCTCCCTTCCTGTCCCTGTGGAGCAGTATTTCCCAACTGTCAAGGAAGGTCCTTGCTGAACCTGGGATAGCAGCTCAGCAACTGTTGCAGCTGTTCCTGGGAATCCTGGGTGCTTACAGATAAACAGCAGTGTTGGTATCTTAATCCTAGTCATCAGCCCAAACCTTAATTACTTTGACTCTGAGCTATGTCCCTTCACTTCTCCTATCCCTGTGAAATATGTGGCAGCCAGAAGTTGCTTGGCCAAATCTAATGCTCTCCTGTTACAATACAGGGCACATGCTTGGGTCTGTGTTGCTTTCGATGCTCTGGCCAGCTGCAAAAGGCTGGCTGATGAAGCATGTCTCAGGCTGTGCTTCCCTGCTGGTTGCATGGTGTAGCTAAAAACCTTTTACTGGGTTTTTCCTTTGCCTTTTGCTTTCAATTTGCCACTGCTGTGGTATTGGTGTATGTCATTTATCTGCAACTGGTTTCCTTTTATTCAAGTGAGATGCACAAATGAAAAATGATAAAGTGGGAAGTAAGTAGTAGTGAGATCACATGAACTCTCCCAGCATGGGAGTTCCCTGAGCATTTTTCAGGTTAACAAAGCAAAGCTGCTAAGTCCGGTTGCTGTTTTTGTAAGGATTCATCCATCCGTTCCCATGTTCTGTCCTCAAACCCTCTGGAGTTTAGTCCAAGCAGAAGCTACCTCTGATGTTCTGGGTTATCTTTTTTCCATGCAGACTTGGTCAGCCTCTTCCATAGCCATTTACAAATAAACACAGGAATCAAATTCTGCTCCATTTACAAGTAGGTCAACCTCATTGATTTCAGTGGGACTGCTGCAGACATAAGTCAGCGGAATATGTGCTCCGTGTTTTGCTAAGTTGTTGGCAGAAGGTGGATTTGTATAAGCTCACCAGAGCAGAGATTGTCCTTACATGAGAAAAACAACACTTAGTACAACAGTCTCTGATTCGGTTTTCTCAGAGGTGCAGCAATAACAAATATACCAGACCCGGTTACCAGCACTTAAAAGGATAACCTCATCCCTGTTTCTTCACCCAGATGTAAGAGGGGGATATATTTAGAATAAAGCCATTTCCCCCACTACCACCACATACAAACAAAGCTGTGCAGTTGTAGAAATACTTGAGGCAACATGTGCAACTGATTCCCACTGGGTTTGGTAACTGAGGAGACGCACGGTGGGAACAGCTTGGAAGAAAATCTTCAAAGACTGCATAAGGACAGTAGTGCCTTTGCAGTGAGAGCCCTACCGCAAACTTTGGCTTTTATAAAACCATTCTGACACTTGTGATCTGAAGGAGAGATCTTAAGCAGGTTGAAAGGGAAAAAATATCAAAGACATCCCTTACTTTTCATTCCCCTGTGTGCTCAAGTTTCTCTACTACTCTTCTCTAGACTTGTTCAGCAAAAAATGAGCAGGCTGTGGAAATTCGCAAGGTAAAATTCACAGTACTTAAGTTTTTCCCCTCTTTCAGGCCTGTGAGAGTCTCAAAGATGCCCTCTGTGAGCTTGATAGCTGCTGGTTATGTTTTGGGGCCTGTAACAGTGATATGGACTCTGAACCAGCCCTTTCCCTTCCCTGAGGCATTCTTCAAGGCAAGAGTATCACAGCTGTCTGAGATGCTAATGGGTGCTCTGCTCTTGCAAACAGGCTGCATACATTTGCACCATTGGCTTTTAAACAGCTTGGGCAGTATCAGAACATTGGTAGTTATAGGTAAATACGTCTGTGAGCAGAGGATAAACCATCTGGGGCTGCCTGATTTCTGCCTATACATCTTCCCAAAACATAGGTTGAAAACAGTCATTGATTATTTCCCCCCTATTTATATATCCCCTAGAAGAGCTGTGCATATAAATGATGCCCGCTCTCCAAGTAGAATCTGTGTAGGTGCATTGCACACACCTCCCCTGTCATGTTGGCAACACTCCAAATGTGTCTTTTTCTGCTGTTCTCCTCAAGGGGAACACTTGTGGTTACATGTAGTATCTCTGTGTGTGAGGAGCTGAGTGTCAGAGAAGTGATTGGGTCATGGGCTTTCAGAAATACCCTCGCATGCTTCAGCTCCCCTGACCTGAAACTGCAAAATGTACTTCAGCATTGGAGTCTGCTCCCACCAGCAGAGTTCAGCTTCAAGCAGCAGTGCTGGGTTAAACTCCCTGCAAATGAACCCACTGTTGAAAGCAACTTATGCCAGCTGAAAAGATCATTAAATGAGGTGCCTGGGGCTTTCAAATGCCTATGTTCTCAGTATGCCACTGTGTAGCTGCTCTTCAAAAGGCTGTAAGAGTATTACATGCTAATCCCAATTAAATTCAAAATATCCCTGGGTGTTTACCACTGTTACCCTCTCTTTTTCATTCTTAATTGCATTGTAGCTGAATAACTCTGTATCCACATTGGATTATTCATGAATAGCATATTGAGTTGTACTCTTTTTCATTTCACAACAGGGATCTGCTGTTACAGGATTGGTGTAGTCTGAAGCCTGAAACTGTTGTCTGCATTTCAAGTCTTTAATCGTGTCACGAACCAAATAATAAGAGTTGTTTGGTTGTTTGGTTTTTTTTTTTCTATAGGTATGTGGTTTCCCAGTGAAATGTTCAGCTTGTAGGATCAAAACACGGTAAACGAGATCTATGACCCATCAATACTGGGTTTGGAGATTATTTGAACATCTATTTATGTATGTCACATATATGGTGATGCTTTGGGAGGAAAATACTGAGAATATGTAAAACAGCACCGAGTTATTTGGTTGCAATAACTCTGATATATAGTGGGAGGGAGGGAAAGAAATGTGCTTATTTTTGTCTGTCTTGTTAAATATCTAGACCACCAGTTCATCCCTGTCTCATATCTCCGTTGGCTGTTGTGCCTCTGCGGAGTGCAGCTGGCACTGCTCAGTGCAGCCTCTGTGCTGAGGCAGAGGAGTGTTTCTCGCTGCTGAAGGCAGGCACTGCCCAGGGTAGCTGGCTGGAGTAGCTTCTGCTACATCCCTTCCTTGCGGTTTTCTGGAGACAAACTGAATTTCAGTTTCTGCAGCTATTGTAATCTGCCAGGTGCTGCATGGGTTTTTTTCTTTTTTTTCCTTCTAAAGAGAAACCCAGCTTGCTCATATGTCCTTTTTAAGTTTTAAGCAAATACTTTCAAACCTGTTTTTTCCTTTTTTTTCCGCTATGCAGTGAGGAGGACATATGTATACTGCCAGTACTGAAAACAATTCTGCAGGTATTTTCATCAGGTGTTCCTGCAAGCTTGTCTCCCAGAGATTTTAATGAGTGGCACATGTTGCACAAAGAGAAAAAGCGTGTTTACAAGTGGGGGGCAGGCTTTGAAGAACAAAAAGAGCTGCTCTTGGGGTTAGTAATGTTAAAAAGGATCAGCTTTGATTTTCCTTCATGAGTAAGAATAGCTTTTTCTCATAAACATGATGGAAACTGAAAGTCCAAGAACCTTGCATGTCATAGTGCATTTTTAGGGTTTTGGGAGGATTTTGGAGGAGGAGGATGGTTTTGTTTATTATTGACTTCCAAGTCTTCAGAGAGGTGGGGCCTGCGATGCAGCAAAGCCTGCAGAGCATACCTGCGTTCTGACCTGAGCACCTTGCCTTACTGCCTTGGGATTTACTTGAGCCCATGTGAGGTGGCTGCTGGTAGGTAGTGCAATGGAGAGGCTCTCAAGACAGGTTTTTCCCCTTGTCCCCTGTGTTTTGAGGGACAGGGAGATGTTCCTCCTGCCCTGCTCCAGAGTAAACACAATATGATTAAAACGATGAGGCCACGTGTGCTGGCTCGTGCTGTCGTGCGTAACCACACACCTGGGAAGCCTGGGATGCTAAGCTCTTAGGGATATGGGTTGCTTAGTGAAGGATGGAGGGACCATGTGAGTCCAAGCTGCTTCAGCTGAAGCTGAGGATTGGAAGAAAGATATTAAGCAGGTTTGCAACGTTAAAGTACCCTGGCTGTGTGCATAGATATAAAATAAAAAAGTTGTGTCAGTGGTTTATTTGGATTCTCTTAACATTTTTTGCTGAATATTTAGCACTTCATCTAGATTTTTCTGTTTTTTTCTCTCTTCGTCATTCTCCATTAGCAAAGTCCCTTCCTGAAATGTTTCTTGTTGCTTTTCTTTTCAAAAGCACTTTGAATTGAATGGAAGTTGTTTTCTCTTTTTCCTTTTGCCAGCCATGGCTATGTTCCTCCTGTCTGACTGGAGGAAACCTTTACTTCCTACCCAGGCCGACCCTGGGTAACCCTGCTGCAGCTGCTCACACGAAAAGCCTGGGATTCTCAGTGCAAGCTGAAAGGCACATGCAGGAAAACTTTTTTTTTCTGACTAACAAAAACCCACTGGGGAACTGGAAGATTTCCCATTGGTTTAATTATGGAGGTCTAATGAATTGCAAAAGTTAAAGAGGAGGAAGAGTTCTTTAAATGAACCTCAACTGATTTTTTTTTTTTTTAATCAAGGGGTTTCTGTAGCCTAGGCTGGCAGGAGGAGAGGGGAGTCTCCAGTGAGAAGTGTAGAAAGGCCTATCAATGTGTATTACTTTATTAAGCTTTAACCAAAATGAATCAGAAGCACACAGGGGAGAAGGTTTTATGTGGAACAGAGCCTTAGTTAAATAACCTCCATTACTTTAAAACATTTGTAAGTACAGTGAATGAGAAGTTGATATAGGCAGTGGAGTAGAATGTACAGGCAGGGAATGAAATACCAATATAATTTATTCTACACTTTTATTTAGGAAACTGTTTCCAAGACTGTTTTCCTCATCCACGAAGCTGGCTTAGGTAGTATTTGCTTTTCCCCCTCTTTCATAGTCACCTGCTATAGTTTCCCACCTCCACCCTGTGCCTGTACAACTGTTTGTACTTAGGGCTGTACTGGAAATCAGGTCTCTGATCCTTTGGCCAGAGTAGTTAATTTGTGTTTAAAACAAGAATAAGCTTAGGGTGGGGGAGGTTGGGGACTTTCAAGAGAGGGCAGAGGACAGCCCAGTGCATTTTTGGTACTTTGGTACCATTATAGAAATAAAACCAATGTGGGAAATCCTGTCATGTCATGGGTGACTCTTGGGATATTAAATACCATTAACTACCCCCAAAATAAGCATGAACTGAAAGCCCCAGACTCCCTGCAGGATCCAAAAATGGGGTGGTCGGGTATGGGCTGGAAATTGGGAAAGGCTTTCTAATAGTAGCCATGTGGCTTTGCTCCCCTGGTAGCTCAGTGTGACACTTTTCTCTCAGTTTCTTGTTTCCCTATTCTCCTGATATATACAGACATAGACTTATAGGCTGTGCTGCCTCTTCCTCTCCTCATGCAAAGACTACCAAGCCAAGCATACCAGCTAAACAAGGTCAATGAGATGAAATACAAATGTTTTTTATTCTGAACTTCTTGCTGTAGCTGCTGCCTATGGATGGAAGGATTTTCATGTCCCAGTATCCTGTGACCTACTTAGAGAATTGGAGTAGCTTATGGTTGCAGTTCATTAGAGAAAGGGATTTTAATATCTAGAAGAACATGATGACTAATACAATGTAATTTATATAATAGCAGCCATATGTACATCAGTCTTGTCTGTACACTGGTGTTTCCATGAATGCCTTTAGTATGTCCTGCTTTCTCAACAGCACTTAAGCATTTATCCAATGTCTTCTACTTTCTGTGGAGATACAGGACTATTTATGCGTTTATACACCTTTATAGAAACAGCAGCCTTTGATGTTAAATGTATGATGCCTATGGAGAAAGCTGGTCTCTAATTGAGTTAGTTTGGTAAAAAGAGGTGCAGTTCAAGTGGCTGCTCTTAAAACATGCCATTTGCCCTTGATAATTTCATGATAACTGTGATATCTATGGCATTTCCTGTAAAGAACATGGAACATGCCTAGATGATATGACAGTAAAATTAATTAAAGGCAAACTGCAGAGTTTTCAGAAGGGCTGACTCCATATATTGTGTTTCTGGCATAGCTTGGCAGAAATCCTGCAGGTCTGCTTGGCCATGCAGCCTGCCAGCTAATGCCTGCTCTTGCTGAAAGCATGTTAGATCCAAATTTTGTTCTGTTTTTGCTTTGCTTCGTTGCTAGCAACAATTTCAGCAGTGTTGAAAGAGAAAGTGCTTAGAGAGGAGTTTCTTACAACAAAGCCAAGTAATCCCTCTTGGGCTTTGACTGTCGTGAGTTTAGTCCTGATGCCACTTGTCCACGTTTCACCCTTGGTGGGATTGTTCTGGTGCAAATACTTTGAATGTTATTTTTGGCAAGTTTGTTGCATTTTCATTTAAAACAAGTCAAACAAATGCCTCTGCTGCACACCGGAATAGCCTTGTCTTTGATCTTGGTCATAGTTGAGAAGTGCAAGGGGGAAGGAACCAGAGAATCAATGATAATGGTGTGTGTTTTTCTTGCATGTATTATTTGATATTATTCATTTCTCTGGTATGAAGGAATGTTGGTTTAGGCTGCAGCAGCTTTCTGTTTTCCAGGCAGTACCTTGTGTGTGCCGACACCTGCTTTTATTTCAGATTATTTCTGCTCGACTGTTCCCGCCTTCCTTCCCCCTCCTTCAGAGGAGGCGAAGGTTAGGCAGAATCACCCTTCCCCTTCACTCGGATTAAAATCTCTCAGCCTGTTAGTTCACAGGGACTCTTTCCAAATCCTTAAAAGGGTTATTGGCAGAGCCTTAGCTGGTACAAATCAGCACAGCACCGTTGCTTCTCGGTGGCCCTCTGCCAGGCTCCGTGAGCTGGAGGCCTGGCCAAGCAATCCAAATGATTTCTTATACCTCATTTCACCTTGCTCTTGTGTCTGAAAAAGGGTTTAATTTGCAAAGGAAAGACACATCGAAGAAAAGGGGACCTAAGATTGAGTCTTTTCAATGCTGTGTGTGACTCAGGGCCTTTTCTTAAGGAGAGGCATTGCCACAGCTGGAATTAAGTAAGGCAGCAGCAAGCAACTGAACTACCAGGCTTTTGGCTCTTTGACCATATGTGGGGGATCAAGCATTTTGGTGCTGATTTGTTCTAGTCCTGTTAGATGTATTAAAAAGGGGAAAGAAAAAAAAAGCTAACAAAAAAACCTTCTTTTTACCCTGAGTTTAGATACACTGAGGGGATGATTTTTACTCTTGTCCATATTAAGATGAGGTTACTTTCTGCCTGTGGTGCCTTAGCTGCCCCTGCCCCAGGGCTTTGCTGTCCCTGTCTTGGGGTGGCAGAGGTGGCGAGCATTGAGGTTCCAGCCCCTGTGGCTGGCTTGATCCATTGCTTGGTGGCCATCAGTCAGCAGACTACAGCCAGGCATCAGCCAGCCCAGCTGGCTCTGCTGCAAGGCAGGCTCACAGGGTGGAAGGGCAAAGACCAGCAGGGTTTAGTATAATAAACTATCCCAGAGAAGCCTTTCAGAGGATGGTGAGTGAGAGCCCATTGTGGCTGTCTTTCCCACAGGAAAAGAGAAGGGAGGATACTAACCACCTTCGAGGAATGTGTTTAACAGATTGCAGGAACGCATGTTGCTGACAACCGCAATTGCAGCTCTGGAATCAATACAGTCCCAGAAGTTTGAAGTCGCTTGACAAACTGCTTGTGAATGAAAATCTCTCCTAGATAAAGTGATACATTTTCAAGCAAACACTGGGCTTAGGAAGAAAAATAGCAGTGAACGAAATTCCCCAGTGCTGCTTTGATAGCCTCATCCTGTTCCCAGCAAATTACAACCTGGCTGATGTTGTGAAAGCAATGAATGGAAGTCTGGCTGTTCTCTGCTATCATCTTAACAGAACCAAGGGTTGTTTGGAGCTGAAGGTGCTGTGAGCCTCTGCAAGCCTCTGCAAGGCCTGCTTCATAGATGTCAAAAGCAGGCTGGAAGGTCCAGGTGGCTATTACATTCTGCACTATTCATAAGCAAGAGTGAACCAAACACAGGGAAGGGAGATAGTTTTGTTACTCCAGCTTTGAGAGTTGGATCAATAGCCCATCTTTCTGGATTTTCTTTGAACTGGGTCATTTTGCACCACAAAATAATTCTGCTCCTAATCTTCTGTTGCCATTTACATTTATGGACTTCCTATCATTATTCACTTCCAGGCTGTTTGGAGAAGACCTCTGTGTAACTGTGAGTCATAGTGTAACATGTTTTCACTTTACCCCATCCCTGCAAGTTGACTGCAAGCAGCAGCAGAACAGCTGAAGGAAGAACTCGTAACTGTCTCCTGTATTTGCAGAGCTCCCTCCTTCCCCTTTGTGTGTATATATATATATAAAAATTAGCTGTGGGTGGGGGAAAAAAAATCACGGTGACACCAAATAAACTTTTAATTGACACAGAGTTTCCGTGCCACTAAGCATAAACACAGTGGACGTAGAGATTTGCTGGCCTTTAAGTTCAGCCACACTGCCTGGTTGGGAAATCCCACAAGGTGCAGGGATTGTTTGGGAGAGGAGTCAAACTTTATGGAGCTGTAAGCACTGCTGATGCCACAGGAAGAGCTCCAGATGAGGAAGGCTGAGGAAAACAGAACTCATTGGCCAAGCAGTGTGGCTCCATGCTTAAGTCAACATGACATAGGTTTTGGAGACCAGTAGTACGTCAGACATAGCAGGCAGGCTAAGAAGCTTAAATCTGGGTTTAAAGTTTTGCCTCACTACATTTTACGGTTTAGTAGGAGTGGAATATGATTCTTTGAGCCAAATATTGAAATCTTTAGCCAAAGAATAAATGTTTCCCTGAGGATTTTCCCATGAAAAGTAAAAGCTGAATGGGGACTGCTTTTACTTATTCCAGGTTTTACGTTGGCATAAACTACAGGAAGGGTTTTTAGTCACACTGAATATATGGTTGGGAGATATGAATCAAGTAGGGATCCATATTTTAAAATAATAACCTTTAGTCCTGAAGCTCAACTAGAATTCAGTGCATTAAAGCACAAAAGCTTTAGATGGGGAAAAATACTTATCATCTAGGCTTTGCATGAGGACAGCTTTTGACCTTTATATTGATGGGAGGAATTTTTATTATGAGCACCATTTCAACCAGGGTTGCTGGCTGATATTCAAATGGCATCCAGAGCCATTGGTGGTTGCTGTCAGGGTGTTTAATCATTAATGTATGTAGCATCCCACCTGCATCACCCAAAACCCACCTGTAATAGAGGGGGTATTTTAAGTGTCCATTCTGATCTCTAGCAGTAATGCTCAGCAGTTCATCTGTCATGACGTGTAGCAAATGTGAAAAGTTACATTAGTAAAAAGCTCATAGTGAGTTAACTCCAAATTTTTTCTTTTGTAGATTTTGAAAATTTTTTCTGCTTTCAAAAAGCCTCCAAAGTTTCTTACATAAAAGATTTAAATGATAGCTACTTCCTTTCTCCATGTGAAACTGCTTCTAGGGATGGTAGTGCCAGTTCATTTGTATAAGTCTTTATTCTGACTGTGGTTTGTCCAACACAGTGTCTTTCCCCGGGTATTTTCAGACAATATCATAACAGAAATGATGGCCATGCAGTGCTGAACTAGCATTTGATGTAGGTTGTGCACCATGATACATATCCCTGCCAAAGAATTCTTAAAAAAATAAATCCTGAAAATTTTGTGTGTGGTTTTCTTCTAAGAGCAGGTAGATTTATTTAAATATTTTTTTAAGTCAAAATATAAAAGCTTGAGGACATTAGAAGTGATTTTAAATGTCTATGCTAGCACATAGGCTAATATGACTCAGAATCAGATGATCTTGAAAGAAATGACAGGCAAAGCAGCCATTGGGAGCTATAATGGAGGAGAAAGTTACCATGTACATTTCATTTGACAAAATCTTTCCTGGTGTTACCCACTAAGAGCATCCTCATTCTCCACTTGCCCTTATCTTGTGCTGATAAATGCCACCCCCTCACTTGTACCTGCCATGTTGTGCAACATTGGAGAATTTAAAAATAGCCTGGCAATTAAAATGGTTTATGTTGGGTTGTTTTTTTTTCCTTCTTTTGGAGCCAAACCTGTTAATCCGGTTCACAGAATGCGGCTGCTGAAACAGTTGTGCTGGTGCAATGGAGGGGGTGGCAGACAGACAGACGGCGTGGCAGGGACAGGCAGGGATGGAGGAGGAGCAGCAGAGGACCAGGATGTATGGCTGGTGAGGAATCCACCTGAAAAGCCACAAACAGCCTTAGCACATCCTCATTTTCTGCCTCTGCTCCTTCTCCTCCTTGGGTCTCTTTTTGAAGACCCCTTACCTCACCACCTCTTCTGGGCTGCACATCCAAGCATTTGTCTCTTTCTTGGCTTGATGCAGGCTGATATTAGGGGGTGATCTCTTTTCAAATGCTCCCCAGGCCACTCACCTACAGAGTATCTGAGGAGAGCTATTTACAGGAACCACCATACCTATTTTCATACAAATTAGCCACCAGCCTGGAACTTGTGATGAATCTCAAACAGACTTCTCTTTGTCCTGTTGGATGGGTTTGAAAAGAAAATTTATGGGTTTTGAAGTTGGTGCAGTGAATTAGCAGCTGCTTGTCCAGTTTCTGCTGCATAATATTGTCGTGTTGCAACAGGTTTGTCCTGGAGTCGAGAGGCACTGGTATGCAACCAGGCTTCCACGATGCACAAATCCTTCCCGGGCACTTTTTTGTCTGGAAGTCTGTGTATGGTGATGAGTGAAAACCTTTCTTCCCTCCCTTTCCTGAGCCCCCTCCTTTTGTAGCTTGAATGCGCCCAAAGCATGTTGAATTAGCATTGAATTTCTGGTATGCAAGCAGAAAGTTCTGAACAAAACACAACCCTACTGTAGGTAGCCTCTGCTCACTTTGTTGCATGTGTTGATGGAGTGTGGGAAAACAGATGGACTGAGCTTTACCAAATGCAATTTGAAAAGCATGTGAGCATGTAGGAACGAGTGGCATAGGCAGCTATTAATACTTTAAACAGTGGAGTTGTAGTTAAATAAGACAACTTTTCTTTTTAAACAAATGCCAAGGGGTTTTTTTTCATAATACCACTAATTGTTAGAACACACTTGAAAGGTGTTTAACTTGCTCCAGCCACTTGATAATGGCACCTTTCCTACTACAAAAACTTGAGGGAATGAGGCAGACTTGCCCACACAAGCTCTTCTTAATTTACTAGTCCATAGTTTGTTTCTTTGCTTCGTGATCTCACCAGTCGTTTGCATGGCTCGCAGTCTGCGTGCTCTGCTGCTGTCATGCACTGCCACTGCGCTGACAAGGGTTTGCACGGTTCTCTAACCATTTGTTAACTTTCTGTAGCTGAGCCTGTTTAACAAGATGAAATGAGATTTCTGCCCCACAGTCCCCCTCCCTGTGCTACAGCAGGTGTCACAGGAGGTTGATGAGGTTTTTAGGTCAGCTGGTTATTTCACAAACACTCAGCTGTGAGGGAGAGAGTTATGTCTGCAGCAAAGCTGGTCATCTCTGTAATAAAGTAGTAATAACACTTCCCAGCTATGATCAATGAGTGCTTTGCAAATATCAACAAACCCAATTTTGATTCAACTCTTCTGTGCCTGGCTCTGCGGAGATAGAGGGAAAGCAAATTACTTACCCAGCACTGTGCAGGAGGTGTGTGAAGGGGCCCAGTCCTGTGCACAGAGGTAATGTTTCCTCATCTCAATCATTAACTGCAGCATTTTAGCTACTTTTCTCCTAGGGTTACTTAGAAAGAGGTGTTTCATAGCTGTGAGAACAGTGAGAGCAGTAGGAACATTGGCACAGGATGAAAGTGGTGTTTGATGAGATTAAAGTGTTGGGCATGAAAAAAAAGCAGTGCTTTGAGTTGGGCTAGAGATAGGCACAGGCTAAGAGAGACAAGCAGAAAGGACAAGGGTCCTCAAATGGTTGGAGGTAACCATGCTCTAGCAGACTAAATTAAAAATAAAATCCTGCTTTTTATGTTGTGCAACATACTTCCATTGCAGAATTGGAAATGCTGGAGGAGGCTATGGCTTTTCCGTGTTTTAGACTTCAAGTGTGTTGTTTAACATTCTGGTTGACACCAAGTGGCTTCAGTGGGAGAGCATTTATAGTGGGGAAATAAATGAACCCCATAACCTTTGACTAGCAAGATGAGAGTTCTCATGGGCTAGTGGTGATAAAACAGTGGAAGAGTATGTAGGAACTGATGTCTGATGAACAACAGATCAGGCTTTCAAGACAGCAGGCATCCAAAGTGCCACATTGCCATCAGAATGAACCTGCAGTTGGTAGATGTATACTCTCTGTCTTTGCCCAGGCTGTTGGCCTCATATTGTTATAGCTGAAAAACTCTTATGTTCAATATGGTTTCTGAAAGAAGTCTTCTGCTTTGGAAAGAACAGACAGAGGAGTTTTGTACCATGAAAGCTCCCCAAAATGTTTGAGGGTGTTGGGAGCCCACTGTGCCCTAGAGCTGCCTTCTTGTTGTGGAGAAGAGACAGGCTGAGGTTTCCCATGGTATTCACAGTAGTGGAAACTATGAAGGGTTTTTGACATGGGCAGACATCAAAAGAAAGACAGTCCTGCAAAGTGTTCCTACCTTACTATTTCATCAGGTGTCCTAGTCTTTTGCCTTCAATAATCAGGAAAGTGTGGTTTATTCAGCTTTACAAGGTATCAGTTGTTTCCCAGGGGGTTCTGGGCATTTTTGCCTGTCACTGAAACTTTCAGATATATTAGTGTACTTAGTTTGTCGATATCTGACTGCATATGCTTTTCTTGTTGCTTTGTTGGAGTTTTGTTTGTTTGGATTTTTTAAATGTTGTTTCCTAGAGGTAGGTGTGCAAGGCACATTTGTTAAAGCTTTTCTTAGCAGCTGTCTCGGCTTTGATGCTAAGAGGCAGAAAAGTTTCAGAATTGTGCTTCCAATTTATAGGCATTACTCTGCAATCACAGGAAGCCTTAGTACGGAGTGACTGAAGGGACTATGGTGACCTTCTGCAGCCCTTCTCCTTCTGGTTTCATATTCAGAAACTCATTTCACATTTTACATTTCTGTCCTGTTTCTTAGATTTCTGTTTTCATCATTCTGGTAATAGTATCACTTGGTAAAAGACTGGGATTGGGATTCAGCTTCATTTTCTAGAATTATCCAGGTCTAAAGCAATGATGATCCCTGTGAAATTAGATACCTTGCAGTGGCTTCTGGGGGCTGAAGACAAGGAAAGGAAATGTGCTGATCAGATAGCTTTATACAAGAAACTAGAGTGAAAATTAAGTCCTTTCTTTCATTCATTCATTTTTGGTCAAGTTCCTTGGTTACCCAGACTAATAGGACTCAGTGGAGTACATTCTTTCCATTTAAATGAGAGTAGAGGTAAATTTTATTTGCCTCTTTTATTGTTAGCCAGTTAAACAGAAAAATTTTATTGTTAGCCAGTTAAACAACCTGGTTTTGTACTTTTCTCTCTTTCAAAGTTACTTAACTTTAATGGTGTATTGTCAAGAGTACTCCTCTTTGTGCACTTAAATTTCATTCATTTGAATGCAAAGCTACACAAAACCTTCCCACCTTACTGGTGAGCTGCTCCCTTAAACTGGAGTGAGTGTCCCTTGCTTGGGGAGGTGTAATAAAATTAGAACATGGGAAGTCTCTGTTTTCTTTTATTTGTCTTGCATTGATATGCTTGCATCGAGGACATAAGAGTTTCGCTGCAAAGAATATCTCTTTTTGAGGCCATTTTTTCCAAATCTGCTTATGCCTTCTCTTTTTGGTGATACTTTCAGTTCCAAATCCCTACTTCAGTCATGGTGGGAATGTTCCTTCCAGGCTTGAATAAATGGACTGCATGATCAAGGTAACCCTTTCTGATAATCGCTTATGATGTGATAACAGACACTAGCCCTTCCACTGCACTCAGCCATGGCAAGTGATTTCACCTTTGTGGATAATTTCCAACAGGTCCTTCTTCAGAGAAGACAGGAATGCGATAATGGCATAGTCAAAAGTAAAAGACAGCACTTACAAAGATTTGATATTTAATTGCAATTTCTCAGCCAAGATAGTGGCAACTGATTCCTAGTGTGTCTACTGGTCTGGACCCATCATTTTTAGGGCAGTTTCTTTCTCAGAGTGGCCCTAAAGAGCTCTGATTCTCTGAAGGGTTCAGTAGCAGCACACTTTATTGTTGGAGTCCCTGGGTCAGGCTTTGCCAGTGTCAGGTGCATGCAGGAGTGGGTAGAACAATCTTGTTTCTGAGAGGACTTTGCCTGCCAGCTCTTGAGGACGGAAACCTCATCATAGGATGAAGACCAAAGCCACCATGCTGTATGGGCATGAGGCTATCCACCCTTACAAGGACAGGTCTCCCACTCTCCTGGGAACCCTGTGAATGTGTTTGCAGGGTCTGGTACCACCTGTACCACTGAGGTAGAACAAGAAGAGCCATGTAACAACTGTTCTAACAGTTTAACACCACAACACCTGCTGGCCAAGCACTAGATGCTAATTGGTGTCCTGCAGTTCACACTAGTACTTCTGGCTCCTCTATTTTTACCTTCTCCACAGGTCTGTGATGTGGAAGCCAGCTGCTTCATTGTCAATATCTACAAGGTCTTTCGAAACAGCAGCCCACACTGAGGCTTGATTCAAACCTATGGGATGCAATGACAGGGCTGCTCAGCATCGAGTCAGGGCTTCCTTTCTTTCCTCACGTATTTTGTGTGTAACGGCTTTGTTTTCTCTGGAGAAATGTATTTTCCCTATGGAGGTCAGTCATTAGGGCTTGGAGGAGTGTGTCAGACCTTGAGTCATATCCCATGCCATCCTTCTCTCTTGTTCAGTAGCTCATTTTAGGAGTTTTTGGAATGGCTTTCTCTTTGTTCAGGCTTCAAAGATGTCTCTCTTTTCATATGTGATCCCTGTTGTTTGTTTAATGACAGCCTTTCTGGGAACAAAAAAAATTAAACAGCCACTAACCAGAAAAGAAATTGTTTATGATTACAAGGGCTCCTGAATTGACTCTTCAATGTTCCTAGGATGCTGAAACTGGAGGAAAAAACTTAGACTTTTCTATAAGTCACTTAATTCATAACTTTTTCCAGTCCTGCAAAATTACTTTTCTACCCCTTAACGTTTTGGATGAGCTCACAGCTGGTGAATGCTTTATGTTGGCAGCTTACTAAATACAAATGCAGAATTTGCTTTCACTCAAATTTACTTCTTCCCCCCTCCTCCTCAGTATTTCTATTTTCCAGGGCCAGTTATCATGAGGAACAATTTGGGAGAATATCAAAAAGGAGTTAGGAAAAATTATATTGCAATTTTTTGCACCAGAAATCTGTTCAAGCATTTTTTTTACTTCTTATTTGCCACCAGCTCAATTTTACTCTTCAGAAACCTGTCCTTCCCCTCCCTTCCTCACCTCTCTTCGTCCTTCCCAGTGCTTTCATGTGGTCTCCTGGATCTGGAGCTTCTTTCGCCTCCTATATGCTTCTGCTTTTTAAATATATTCCCCGCTTGGGTGAGAAGCAACATATTAAGGCCACTAGACCAAAACTGGGGTGTTCAGGGGTCTGGCCTTTTCTTTTGTTTGGACTTTTTTTTGCACTGTGTGTGTCTGTGTCAGTGACATACTTTCTGTTCAGTGCTGAGTGCACAGAGGTTGGACGTCTCTGTCCAGTCAGGCTGCCGTGTGTTATCTCCAGTTCCAGACCAGTACTTTTCAGTTTGACATTCCCGTTCAGTCATCAGTTTCAGTCATCCTGGTGGCCAACCTGGTGCTCCTCAAAACAGGAGCAGGTGTGAGGAGTCCTGCACAGATCCACCCTTCCTTCACCGCAGAGATGGTTGCCCATGGGGACTTCATATTGAATCTTGCAGAAAGAAAAGCTTTAAAGTGGTTTAGTGGGGAAGGAAGAGGAAATGCCTGTGAAGAAAGTACAGAGCAGTAGGGAGCTGAGGAAGAAGTGAAAACTGCTATATAGGTGGAGTGGTTTATACAAGAGCAGGAACACAACAAAGAATGTGTAAATAAGTGGAAAATTCAGGTGTTGTCTGAGGGCATTAGCAAAGCATGCTGATAGAAAGTTGCTGTTTGGTAGAGAAGTCGGTGAGCATGTTAGGGGAGGTGTGTGCCTTTGCCTGGGAGGCAGTGCACTGAGATGGTCCTAGTTGCCATATTCTATAGCAACGTTTCTGTAGGTGCAGCAAGATGAGCAGCCAGAGCAGGAGTTCACAGCAGATGGGGGAAGTGCTTGATGGACCTGGAGGAGGTGGAGAGGAATGGAGAAGTTTTTAACAGTTTTGGAGAGAAAGACCAGCTTTAATTCCAGGTCACACCATCTTCCAGGTATGGTGTTGAGCAATCTATTTGTCACTGCTTTCACCTTCAAAGAGAACAGTGAATATGAACAGTACAAGTTACTGGTTTTGTGACAGTCTGGAGCATCTGGTTTGAGTCTGAGGAACTGTAATTATACATGACTGGTGTAGGTGCTTCCCTAATGAGTCTTAACAGCTTTAGCACACCAACAGTATCATATATGCAAGCAAGAAAGTTAACAACAGGGAATATCCTTGATTAAAGTGACTTAAGTGAGAAAAAAACTTCCAAGTTGAGAAGGAGTGAAATGTCTCTGTGCAGAGGTGCTGTTGGGGAGCTGCAGCTTCTGTGGTGCTGCTGGCAGGGCCATGGGATGCCTTGCCTTGCCTTGCAGCCCCACTGGCTGCAGCCTGTGCCCAGTGCCTGCATGAAACGTGGGGCTTATGTCCCTCAACAGAAACTTAAATAGGGTGTTTTTACATGGAAAGAAGATCTTCCTGGCTTTGGCTAAGTATACAGCATGGTTTTTAAGAAGGACAAGGGAAAAAAAAAGAAACAAACCAAATTAAAACTGATGAAAAGAGAGAGAAGGAAGGGAGAAAGGAAACAACCAGAGTTTTCAGTTGACATACTGAGTACTCATCCTTGTGTTTTGTTTCCTTCAGGCAGGAACAAGAACTGTCTCTGTGTTTTTTCTAGGCCATTCAGGAAGTGTTACAAAGCAATAATAGCCCAGTTATCTAATAGTCAAAGTTTATTTAGGCTTTCACTGCTTCCCCTGCCCACTTGAGCCCTCCCCCTCACCCCCCCCCCTCCCATGCAGTTTGCTGGGCTGCTCTATTTGATCTATCTGGGCTGCTAAATGAGACTGAGCTCAATTTGACGGCCAAATGGGGGAGGGAAGCTGTTGCCTGCATGTCATTTCCATTACACTCACGCATATTTTCATCTGGAAACTTTTTTTTTCCCTACAGTCAACAATAACAGGGGAGGAAAAAACCTATGGCAGTGAAGCATCCTCTTTATCTTCTCACCAGTGCTTTGGGGACTCACCTTCGTAAGATCCCCGAAGCATCACGTGCCTGCTTTAATCCAGCAGCACTGATCAGTTGGTACAACACTGATTGAAAAAGAAGTCTGCACTGTTAGGGCTGCCCAGAAGTTATAGATATTAAATGTTTATTGTCCTTTTGTATATTTCATGAACAAGAGAATCAGATAAGAGCATTCCTTTATTAATCATTGCAAAACCCCTTATCTTTTCCTTCCTTTCCTCTGCTTTGAAGCATGCTGGAAATATTGTGATAAATTTAGATTAGGCAGCGGATGATAAACCCCAAAGGGTGTTTTAGTTGGTGTGTTTGCTTAGAAGTTGTCGTTCAAATGCTTCTGATGCTCAGAAGGAATAGTACATTGGGAAAGTAGCTGGTGTAAACTGTACCATACAGTAGTGTATGCAGTGAGAGGAAAAACCAAACAATCAATAATTTTGGCAACTTCTCTTCTGACTCTGCTTACTGCACTGACAGGATCCGTGGATCTAAGACAGCAAAGACCAGGTCAGAAGTCATTCCAAACTTATTAGCCCCCACCTTTCCTTTTTCCAAGGATATTGTGTGCGGTATCATATACAACACTGAGAAGAGTGGTTGAGAGCCATGGTGCTAATAATGCCAGGGTCAGGGTTCAACTCCTGTAGGGGCCATTCACTTAGGAGTGGGACTTGATGATCCTTGTGGGCCCCTTCCAACTCAGAATATTCCGTGATTCTCTAGGTTTCTTTATCAGGAGTGGGACTTAGAATCTGACATCCCTAATCTGATTTTGATCTTTTAATCATCATAATCTTTTAAAAATCTTAACACACTGAGAATTTGGGCCTTGGCCAGCAGATGATGTTCAGCTGCCAGTGGGCAGCTCTCAGACCGAGGTTATTCCCTAGTTTTCAGGCAGTGAGCTTCTAAAACACATGTGTGGTTAATCACATCAAATGCATAAAATTTCAGTGCAATTTCTAAGTGAATTGTGAGGTCTTTTTAACTTTAAAAATAAAATCCAAGGGTGTTATTTTGTTAAGGTAATGCTACATTATAGAGCAAATTGTAGTACAGTGGGACACCTATGAGCATGTGACATTTACAGTAAAGTCAAGTAAGTGCGTTATAGCATGAGTTACCCCTATTATTACCACATCATTTGGCACTTGAAAGAAATGTTTTCTTATGTGACATATGTGAAAGAAGAGATCCAGTCCACTCCTTTATGCTAAATCCAAGTCTTTGCAGAGCTGTAGTTTCAACTCCTCTTCTGAAGTGCTGAAGTTTATTACTGTAGTTAGTTTATCCCTGTGGAGGTACTATTTAGCAAGTAAAACATTATTTTCTTTCTCTTTCTGTAGAGTCACTGAGCTGAGTTTGGGGTTTAAATTGCATTTCTAAGCTCTCAAAAAAGAAAAGAAAAAAAAATATATGGGATTGTAGCATTTTTTTTCAGTGTTTCTAATGCAAGTAGTAATCACCCTGTGATGTTACTCAAGCCAAAGAACTAGTTGTGTACTAAAAAAATCCAATATGCACAGATTTATCCTTTATGTGTTTGTTCCTCCACAGTTCATGTTGAATACTGCTAGAGTCAAAATAATCAGCTGCAAAGTTTCACCAAGGGTTTTTCTCCCAGGTTACTCCTGGCACCAAAGTGGGACTGCTGTGTCCAACCATGCAGGCTGGTGGAGATCTCATGGTGGACAGGCTCCCAGCTAAGGGCAGTGCTGGTGCAAGCATGCTGAAGGCTGTCCTGGTGATAGCAAGCTGTGCTGCCAGCCACCAGCCTGCTCGTGCCCATACACACCTACTGGCTTCCACTGATGTGTGCTAGGTTTAGCCTCATCCCAGTGATGCTGGCTGGCCTGGTGTGCATGCACTGGCAGGACCTTGTGGACTGTTTGCTGCTTGCCCTGGCTGGGTTTGGAGCAAGAATGCATATCCTCTGTAAAGGCAAATGAATGTATTTGATCCAGACTGTGTCGATAATACATATTCTGCACTCCAATCACAGAGCTCCCTAGGGATCTCGAGGCCCTTTGTGAACTTGTGCATCTGGAGTCGATAGCTGCAAGCAAAAATGGCATTTTGTGGGAGTGCCCCACCTGCACTCTGCCCACTTAATTACAGGTGTGACCTGCAGCTCTCATTCCTGACCCCCAGGCCACCACCACCAGCTGCCCTCAGTTCTTGGTCCAGCCATCCCCAGCACTGCTCTTGCTCCCAGGGCTGCAGCCGGGACCCCTAGGTCCTGTTCCATTCCAGCAGCAAAGTGGGGGCTTGAGGAGGGGATGTTATAGTCAGTTCAAGGGAAGATGGAAAAGCTCCTCCTCTCCTTAATCTACTATTTAGTATATATCAATGAGGTATTATTTATATTAAATGGTATTATTTATTTATAGAGCAGCTGCTTCAGAAGTTTGCCCGTTTAACCTAATTATTCCCTTCTGTGGGTGGAGTTGCAGTTGGTCTTTAATGTGCTAATGGGAGATCATAAAAGCTATTACCAATAATATGCTGAAAATTCTGAAGCAGATCTTCCGGAGATTATGAAGCACAGGGGTTGGGGGGATGTGAATCCTTAACATCTCTTGGAGATAACCTGTGGCTAGCACAGGGGTTGAGATATAAAGTAGGTAACCCAGCCAACCTGTAGGTGAGCCACTAGAAAAACTGTTGTGGATGACACAAATCACAGGATTTAGTTTTGTCAGGAACTTTATGCTGATTGTTGTAGAATAGGAAGGGAAAGACTCTTAAGTCATTTATGTTAGGGCAAATGGGCAGGAGAAAATAATTGCGTTATCTTTGAACCCCAGATTTACATTCATATTGTACCACAGGTTTGTGTTCTTCAAAACTGAGTGCAGGGTGAGCAGCTGGACATTTTGGCCTGTAAAGCCTTTGCAATGAGTGCACACAAGCACCAGTTCTTGGTGTACACATGTTCTCCTGTGTCAACCATCCAAGTCTGCGAAACTATGTTAGACAAATAGCATTTGTTTCTTGTGGTTTGTTTTTTTAAGCTAGAAAACCCAAATAAAGCTATTGACTGCTGCTGTAGTTCAGCATTAATTAGATTAGTATTTCCTTAAAATGTTTTGAAGGGGCTTTATGGGAGACAGACAAGGAGGGCGAATGTGTGTTGCAAGTGAGCGTGGAATGTGTGTATGCCCAGGAAAAAGCTTGTGCTGCATCTTGTGGGGATCTTCTGAGCTGTGGGCATGAAGGAGGAGGGGGGCTGGGCAACATCACTCCCAGGGTGGCCTGCCTGTCCCTCACTGCGATGCTGTGCCCAAAACCCAAGTGAGTTGGTGAGAGGAAACTTCATCCATCTTCAAACAGTTCTAATGGTCTTTAAAAAAATATGTGTAAGCCATCTCTTAATTAAACTCTTAAGTGTTTTGGAGGCTAGGATGAATGTGAAGGCATGCAGAAAAGGCCTGCTTGGATTTGCCAGATGTGACAAACAGGGTCCTTGAACCTCTTCTTTCTCCTTTATAGCTCCAAAACCATCTGAAGCACCAGTAATAGAACCACTACAATCACAATTGCCAGTATGTTACTCTTAGAGCTGGTCTTGGCTTTTCTTAAGTGCATCCAGTTGCTGTAGTGAATACTCTTGTGTTCACAAGTCATGCCTTAGGACTCTTAATAGGTGCCTTCTAGGTGTACCCAAGGAGAATAGGGTGAGAGGCATATTTTAGCAATCAAATACAAACCCTGTCATTTATTAAGTATGTTTTTCAAGATAATGAGAGAACATGCTGTCCACAATGCTCCCAGAGATGCGGCACACTGAACAGCTTTCCACACTGCAAGAGAAAAACATAATTCTTGAGGCTGGGTCCCAGGGGATAATGTCTGGTGATAACATTCATTCGCTGGAACTTCTGTTTCTGTGCAGATGGCAGTTTCCATTGATGAAAAAATATATTGGTACAGTATCAAACTGCACACCCACTTAGGACATAATTCATCCCATGTATTACACAAGAATATTCTTAAGTTTCAGGTGTCTCCTGAAAATGGCAGGCTTTTAGACTTCAGGGAAGGTTTGGATTAATTTTGCTGAAGCAGATGCAATGACGAAATTATATAAAATTCACATGTTCTTTTCATTGTGGTCAGGTTATATTAATGACAGCCATCTTCCAAGCATGAATTCTCAGCTCATTGTTTAGAGAACATAATTAAATTTTTGAAATTAATAAAGGTTTCCAATTTAAGTAGCACTGAGCTGCATGCAAAAAGTTCTATTGCCAGGTAAAAACCCTGTGACATAACCAGTTAACCAGTTCAGTGCCGTACACTGTATCAAACTGCAAAAGAAAGACATCCAGGACAATATTGACAAGGTGTGTTAGATAAACTATGTGCTGCTGCTCTTTGACTGCTTGTCCTGTGCATTTGTTTCATAGCTGATAAAATTATAAGAGCATTGAAAAATGATTTATTTTGTTGCTCTGTTCAGAGCATTTAAAAATCTCCTAAAACTAAAATTTTCATGGATATGTTATGTGGATTTAACTCGTCAGATAGAAAGTCTAGATTATCTATTGTTTGCCAAATACAAATAAACTTACTTTATTTACAGGGTGGCTTGGATGACATTCACCAGCAGAGAACTCTTTCTGATGAACTGGGTGTCATTCCACTTGCCAGACAAGTGTTTTATTTTCATTTCATGGTCACTGGAATCTCTTCTTACAGCAAATGCATCTAAGCCACAGCCCAAGAATCTAAGACTTGTGAAATACAGAGCAGAAAATGGTCCTAAGCTTAAACAAACTGATGGGAATTTTATTGTTGAGTCTAATCTTGTCCTTGGTTTAAGTCAACAGGAGATAAACCTGCAAAGTAAGGACACAAATGGACACTTAAAAGTTTCTTAGGTGATAAACACACTACTTTCTTTGATTTCAAAGGGAGCTCTGAGGTCAGAGCTTACAAACATTATAATCTATACTCAATTTCTTTTACTTACTTATGGGCAGGGGACTATTTAAACTTCCAAGTCAAGTGAATAAGAGCCTTCATAACTGCTGAGTAGAACACAAATTGCTAAAATAGTGCCTGAAAATTTGTTCAACAAAATTCCCTTTTTCTTTCTGTAACCTGTGTCTCTTTCTCATCTATCAGCCAATTACAAGTTTCACCAAATTGTTTGGATGTCGAGAGATTTTTCTTCTTTTCATGTTTCTTTAACAAAAGAACAGACATATTTTTAAATAAGACCTGTGATCAGTTATTGTTTTGGCTCTGTCTACTTTGATTATATGTGTAAACAGCCAGCGTAACACAAATTGCAACCCTTATGATTATGCAATTACCTGAAGAGTAATATTTTTAAATACTAGTGGTGCTCTTTGATTCACTCAATTGTCACCACTTGCCATAGTTGCATTTCTTTTTTTAAAGTATTTACTATCATGTGCTTCATTGCATTACAAATTGTCATCTACTTTGCCATGTGCCTCACAAAAATACTTCTGTATTAGAATCTCACTGCAAGTGCAACACTGCAGAGACCATCACTAGAATGCTGCATTTTGGATGATTTTACTGATTTAATGTGTCATTTATTATTCAACACATTCTTCCCTTGCCTTTGCTGGTACCTAGTACAAGAGTAGTGATAAGAGCATGATGTTATCCCCTCTCACACAATAGAAACCCCCCACTGACCAAAAGTTCCTGGAGAGAAGGATGGATGGACAGACCAGCAAAATGCACTGCACATGCCAGCCATAGGGATATTCTTCTCATGCGCTCCTACAAAACAAGGCTTTCATCTTAGTGGGGTTTCCCCTTCGCGGTTATTAATGAGATTAACATTTTTTCTCTTTCTTTAATTAAAATTCCACCTACTTACTTGGGGATCTGGTACTGAAATGCTACTGAAGTGAATGGATGGGCTCCTGCCTAATGCCCCAGGGTCTGGTGGAGCAGCAGAGGCAGCAGCAGGAGAGCATCCAGTGGCATAGGTACATCTCAGCACTCAAATTCATGGGTAACCGAGGGAGAATTCCCGCCCAGGCATCCGACATTCTGACAGCTCTTAGCTCTGTGTCTCTTCTCCTCCCCCTGGCACTGGCCTAAAGTATCAGACTGTCAAGGACAACACTGGGCCCTTCCAGCCCCTGAAGGAGTCAATAGGGAATAATTCCTTCTGTCTCCCTCCAGCTGGGCCATGCAGCTGGAGTGACTTTGAAGCCAGTTGAGTTTCTTTTCTTTTGTTTTAAGTTAGTCTATCTGTAAGAGGGCTGGAATTCTAGAAAAATGAAATGCATCTCATTAAGTGTGAGATTAAAACTGGTTTTGAAAACATTAAAAGAAGCTTTTGGTGTCTGCTCCTTATTAAAAACACTTTGTTCAAGCCCATGTTTTTTTAAAAACAATTAAATTAGTGTGTTCAGTATCTTGGAATTAAATACATGCTTTTCATTTGAGCAGCTGAATTCATTTGCTTCCAGAATTTCCATTTCCATGTTCATGCAGAAAGAAAAGCATCAGGAAAGGAGCACCTTCACTTTCTAGAGAGATACCCTTTTAGATGAGGCTCACCAGATGCACAGTTGTAGTGGAACTAACAGGCAGAATGTGTTAGTCTGACAGCCATCCAAATTGAGTGTTTAGGTTTTTCTTTTCATAAAAATTGAAAGATTTCTCCTTTTCACACACTTGAACAGGTAATTCTGCTTTTATACTACTTTCTTATAACAATTTCTTAGGGGGATTTGTTATTAGTGTGGTTTGGGTTTTTTACCTGTAAACCAGCAGCAGGACATTGATACATACATCATAGACTTTTCAGGCTACAAGTGTCTCTTATCATCCAGAATAATAGAGACCATTTAACCATAACCAGTTACCCCTGAAAGTGTTACTTATTAGGCTTTATCTTTTCCTTCTCAGTGTTACTTTTGAGCACCAAGTACTCTGTGAGTGGTAGAATTAAAGGAGCTTCTTCTCTGTTGATGTTTCCTGTGTCTCCTGCGTATGGTGCCCCATCATGGTAACCCCAGTTGCCCTCTTTTTTGGGTTCTCATTACCTCCTTTTCCACCACTTCTGGCCTACCCTTCCGTGACCTCACAGCTGGGTAGGAGTTGCCTTGTTCAGCTTGCTCAGTGGTGGGGGAATAGAAGAGCCAATTTTATGCTGGTGCCCAGGAAGAGAGAGGTTAAAGTTTTTTAACCCAAACAGCACCAAGATCAATGGAATTTTCTTCTGTTCTGGTACCTTAGAGCCTTTGCTTGCAAGTTAAGGGGCCTGGGGGAGAACTGAAAGTTTGTTGTGTGAAGCTGGGCTTTTTTTAGGGCTCATATCTTTTATATGTTTTGTTATTACAGTAGCTGAAGAAGTTATATACGAGGTCACATGCAGCCAGGACTGCACTCATGTTTGATCTGCATGAGTGCCTCTGAATGGAGACTGATTTCTCTATTGTCTTCACTACTTTTTTACTTCACATGGGTGAGATAGAGGCACAGAAACAAAAACATCAAATCATCAAGTGCTCTGTGGTTTTGAGTGTCTTATTGACCGAGTGCTCAGATAGAGATGCCAAGGGCTTCTGCTTTCAGGTGCTCTTCTGCATCCCTCATACTGTGACTGGTATTTTTGCTGATATTTTGATTCTGTTGGAAAATAAAAACCAAGATGCCTCAGTTGGGGTGCCAAAACTTAAACCACTCAGATAAGAATTTATGCCATAGAGGAGTGAGAGAAGCAGAAAACTTGTAGCTAAAGATGTAGGAAATTGCTCCAGATTTAATTGTCATTGACTTTTTCAAACCCATGCAAATCAGAGTATGCGTGTTTATCTGCTCCTGGAAAGAAAACTTAGCCACAGATTAAAAAGTGGTCTCTTGATTTTGTTTTTCTTCTGGATGGTTTCTTTACAAGCAAACCAACCAACAAAAACTTCAGCTACTCAGGTTTTTATATTAATATCAGATCTTCTTTCTTTAAGATTATTCTCTAAATTCCAACATGTGATAAACTGGAAATCTGAAACACCAAGAAAATCCCAGGGCAAATAACCAGCTCTTTTTCATATTTATCTAGCAACTTTGATTTTTTTTTTTTAGCCTTTTGAGCCCTCTGGTGGGTTTGTATTTGTAGAGGACAGTGCAAAGAACAAGTCAATATTTATGCTAGTTAACTGATAAATAACTGGGTGATTCAGAGAAACTTAGTAAGAATACCCTTGTCATGGTCATTACTGACGTCTATGGGTTTATTGCTCATTAATTTTCTCAGGAATCTGTAATAAAACCCTAAACAAAGCAAGAGCTCTGAATGTAGGAGTTGGGTGCAATACTGCATGTGGAGAGAGTTTGCGATTGCAGAAACACAGGGAAGGGATCAGAGGTTTGCAATTAAGCTTAAACCCCAGCACTTGCACTCGTCAGAAAGGGTTCATTGTTTATAAACTGTTCTGCTTTGCAAGGACTGGGCACCTAATGAGCATCCTAACATTTAAATTCTTCACTTAAAAAGCTCCCCCTCTCTCTTGTATGAGTTGTGCTCTGTGTAGTCATACGAGCAGAAAAGGTGGCATATTTGATAGCGTCATTTACTATGCACACTCTTTGAAAAGGGAAGTTTGGGAAATATTAGTGGAGCTTTTCTGGTTAAGTAGCTGAGGCTCTTCAACCAAGCTTTAACAGCTCCCTTGCTACCACCACAATCTCTTCCAGCCCCTTCCCATTATCACCAACAGCCAGTACAGTACAATCTGCTAGAGAAGTTGTTGCTATCTGAAAAGTGTCATGCTCTGAAGCTGCTTTGATTTCAACCAGCTGAGTTTCTGGACCTTTGTAGACTAGAAAGCCAAAACAGGGCTCAAAAAAAGCAGAAAAATTATTTATAGTGGAAGATTTTCAGCTGTGTATTGAAACAATATAATATAGTGTTACAAGCTGGAATGTCCTGAGTAGAATAGATCCATGGCTGGAATAAGGCTGCTAACAACTCTGGTGTACAAGTTAAAGATGTGTGCCATATGGTGTATGTTTAGTGTTTCTCTTCTCTAACAATATTTATGGTCCATACGTTGGAAAAATAATTCTGTGGCTTTTTAGTAACACTCTGGTTAATATTTCTATTTGTAGTATACTGCTCAGCTTCTAAATAGCTCTGCATTTGGAAGAGGGGAACATGATCCTGTTATTAAAGAATGGTTCTGGACCACCCCAATTCATAAGCCTATTTGTAAATGTGTCATTGAAATGCTCCTGTGGTATTTTTGAACATTTTTCTGTATCTGCAGTAAAGAAGAAAATCATGATACCCAGAATGATATCTCATTTCCTTATGAGAGTAAACAAGCATTCTTGTGGCCACACCTTCTTCTCTGCTCTATTTATTACCTTCTTCTCTGCCCTATTTATTACCTTCTTGATAAGCATAAACTTGAGTTCTGGCATGGGTTGTGTGGGGAGATGGTTGTTCTTAATAAAACTCTGCAGGGCTACTAGATGCTGTTAACAGAGCTCGTATCTCACCTTGCCTCACAGACAAGGACCATCCAGATGACATAGAATTGTTTGACTTGGAAGAGACCTTAAAGATCATCTAGTTCCAGCTCCCCTGTCATGGAAAGGGACTCTACCCACTAGGTCAGGTTGCTCAGGGCCCCATCCCACCTGGCTTTGAACTCTTCCACTGCTCAGATCCAGGCTACTATCAGTTTCCATTCTCCCTGTGAATGGTTTTGGAGACATCCATGTGCTCTTGGGCACCAGGTTGTCTCTGTTCCTGTTATATTTCAGCATTACCATACAAAATGGTGGGTGTCCTCAGAGCTGGCACAGAGGCATGGCTATGTCCTTCCACTGAAATGTTTGAGATTTTAAGTCTGCCAGCCAAAACATGCCTCTATTTAAAGTAAATTGCCTTTAAATAAAATTAAGACCAGAGTTTCTTCACCAGCTATGGCTCCTATCTGGAGAGGGTGTATAGTCAGGGGAGTAAGTTGTGCAGGCTTTTGCCCACGTGCAGGTTAGTCAAGGGGCAGTGTTGCTGCAGGGTTAAAATCAGTAGCTTCCTAAAAGAGACTGATGTAGAGAGACTGTCTGGGGAGTTGGGGATAACTGTTTTCAGGAGGGAAGCCAGTGGTATAGAGAGAAAATGCCCTGGGAAAGGAGAGAAATTGAAATTGTTTGCGCTGTTGATTTGGTCTCTCTATGCTGGAATTCTGAATGAAAATGTAATGATTTAAAAGGTTTGGCCTCAAACTTTTAGGGAGTAATAGTCTAGGACTGTGAGAAAAGCAAAACATATGTATTTTCTAACATATGCCAGCATTCTCATCTGTGGTCCTTTAGAGGAAACGTGCTACAGAGGGGAAGACTGGGGCCACTTGTTTTCCATTTCTCATCACGCAAGTGTCCTCATTTCTCCTTCCAGCACTAAGCCTTAGGAACAACACTGAAATTTTATCCAAATATGTTGCTGCCGAATACAGAAACATTCCTGGAAAATCACTCACTGTCTTTAAAATGTCACCTGACTTAATTCGTCTGGTGAGACATTTCCCTAAAGGTTAATGAATACACCCGCTCTCAGAGAGGAGTTTTGCAACGGATTCAAAACCCCGGAGAGATGGAGAGAAGGAAGAGGGCTCAGCTGGTCCCTGAGAGGTGGCAAGAAGGAGGAGTATCACCAACACCCTTTCTCAATGAGCTCTTCAGTGTTGCCTTTGCACCATCTTTCTGACATAGTCCAGAGGACCACAGGGCTATGGCTGAACCAAGTTGTTAGAGCACACTGGGCACTTTGTCTTTCAGAGCACAGCAGGTGCTTTCTTTCACTTTCACACTTTGAAACCCTTGGATTAGGCTTCTAACATGCCTTGTTCAAGACGGGCTTGTAGCTTATCCTACAAACAGAGCAGGAGAAGGAGTTTGGTTAGATTTTAGGGTAGGTCTCATGTGTGTTCTTTCCCTTAAATGATCCTCTTCCCTCTGGGTGATGAGAAGATGCTACCCTGGAGTCCTTTTGTCAGCCTCTTTGTTATTCATTCCCAATCAATATGCCTCCTAAAAAGCGTCCATCATTTTCTTATACAAATATTTGGCTAATTATATTATCTCACTTTTTTGTAGTCAGAGCCCTATCTGCCTTTTCTCATAGATGTAGAATAACAGCAAGAAAAATTAATTCCTCCCCATCTGGAAGCTGGTCAGTGGAGACTGAGCCGTCAGAGGTGATGTTTCTTTGGTTTGCTGGAGCTATTTTTTTTCCTGGAATCCAGCAGTCTTTGTAGTCAGTATATATTGTATTTCTAGGCATCTCTCTCCTTTCTTCTTGAAGGAACTGCTCATAATGTTTCTCTTTGCCACATTTTCTTTTCTTTTGGACTTGTGTGACAAGGAAGAAGGAAAAAACCTGCAATATAAAAGCATTTCGAGAAAGGCAGTAACACGCACATCTAGCTTATTCTGGTACTGTTTAGAAGGAGGAAATCAGGGGATGTGGGGTTAGGTTTTGTTTGTGTTGCCTTTTTCTTTGGCCTCTCCTACCACACACAGGCTCAATCCCTGCCACTTGAATCGACCAGATGCCTTTGGATTGTCCTTACGTTGCTGCTGCAGGGTGTTCAGCAGCTCCATTACTGCCTGCTGCAATATTATGGAGGGAAGTCTTAGTACATGGTCTCCCTTTGCTCCAACATGGTACCAAGTTGCAAAATTATCAAGATATTGGCATTTGCCTAATTTCTGCTGGTTGGCAGGAAATACAACGAGGCTGGGGCTTCTGCTGGAGGCAGCGTGCACCCAGTGGAGTCAGTGCCAGAATCAATCATTCAAAGTGCACTTAAAAAGCCCCAGTGAGCACTGGGGAGGGTGTCCAGGTGTCCATGAACTGAAGAGACGTGTTCTCTTACTAGCACATCCCTTGCCTGACCTGAGGCACTAACATGGACATGCTCTTCAGAGGGACACCCTGGCCTCTGCAGAGATTGGTGGATGTCTTGGTGACTCCCAAGGCCACAGAATGAGGTCTGTGGCTTTTCTATTAAAAAAGAAATTTTATAAACCCTCTTGGGTTGACTGGGACCATGCTGGTGACCCATGGCATAGGCTGAGGCAGGTGGCACTGACTTCCAGTCCTGAAGCCTGATTTCCCCTTGAGAACAGGATTTTCTCTTTTATCCCTCTGTAGTGATGAGTATTTTTGTGGTGTTCGTTTTGTAATACCACTGGCTTGTTGTTTAAGGTCAGGCTTTATGAAAAGCCACTGTACACATGTTAGGTTTAATGGCATGGCTTTAAAATAAGGAGGCTTCCACACTGAGATCTACGCTGACTTAAGTGTAAGGTCTCTTTTTTTCCAGTAATGTTACCATGCAGTCCACAAGATACTGCTCCTTATGCTTAAAGCACTGCAGACACTTCAGCCCTTTCTTTAAGCAACAGGCTGCTGGTATTGAAGCCTAATGTCTGAATAGAGCACTTTCCCAACTCAATCCCACCTGGTTAAGGACTGTGTGTACTGACCTTCTCCATTTTTGGGGAAGTGTCAGATCTCACATCTTACAGTGCTGGTGTTGGTTTGCTTGAAGAGCCCTGTGATAAGCTGTCTGTGTGTGCAGTTAAGCAGAAGTTCTTCCAAGCTGAAGGTCCCAAGCAGCAAAGAAGCCTTCTTGCCTAATAGATCCTGGAGATGGAACTGGTCAGAAAATTTTTCTTTTCTGTCTCCTTTAGTTTTAAATTGAATTTTGATAACTTCAAGGGCTTCGTATAGATGTACATTTCCTTTTTTGGATCGTGATACCACGGTCATGAGACTGTAAAATCTCAGCTGGGTTTTGCACTCAGGAACTATATCTGGTTGTACAGATGTTTTCAGCATATTGTTATATCAGAGATATCTTGTAAGAACGTTTGTTATAATTTGTCTATCTGGGTGTTGGGTTTTTTTGGTTTTTTTTTTTTTTGCTCCCCAGCAAGATAAAAGAAGAGCTGATTTGATGCATGAAAGGAATGTTGGTCCTAAACCAATTGTTTGTTTTTTTCTCCAGACCAGTATGACGGAGAAAATGAATTGGGTTAACAGCAGCTGACTGTTCTCGTCTGTTTTTCTTCAGAATTCTCAGTCTTTCAACTTTGATCCAGTTCTTCTCACTGAAAAAAAGGATAACACCTGTGTCATAGAATTAGGCTTTTTGGCTCTTCTGGTGAAGGGGTGAAGAAAAACAGGACATTCTTGTTTATAGTTAACATTTTGTTGCTCTAATGCTTATCAGTACTACTGAGTGAAGGATGAAGTATCTTGGAAGAGTGTAAGGGGTCTGCTGCAGTAATAGATGTATTCAAGTAGAAAATTAGGGAGAAAAAAACAGCTGTGTGTGCAGATTTCATGGATATTCTTTAAAATTGCTGTTTAAAATTTATTTTCTGTTTGTAGTTTGTTTTTAGCATAACTGCTTTCAGAACATATGCATAAGTAAGTGAGTTTTGTGCTAAGCCATTATGAGGAAGGTAACAGGAAAACAATTTGAAGCTGAAACTAGATGTCCTTTCAACCAGCTGCTTTATAAACAGAAATATTGGACTCTCTGAATGCATTTTCCCAGATTAATAGTATTTGAAGCTCAGGGGAGATACATAGTCTTTGTTATATGGTGTAACTTTGTTGCTCAGCAAATACTAAGTGCCTAATTTTGCTCTTCTGAAGTCACTGGGATCTTGGCTGCATATTAGATTAAGTGCAGCTATGAAGCTGTTGTGTGCATATTTAAATATATTTCTGATGACACTTAGAACTTAATTCTGCCCTTGTTATTTGGCATGAGGGAACTGGTTGTGCTCAGTATCATAATTCAAACATCCAATGAAGGAGTCAGAATGACATGCCACTATCTCTAGAGCCCTACCCTTACAGGAGCTCTCATTTACTGTTTTCTTTTGCAGGGTGCTATGTCATGACAAATTTAAACAAGCATGTAGCATATACTGTCAATCTAGTCTAGTCTGCAAATAACACTACCAGAAATAACTTTATTCTTTGACAGAAGAATAACTAGTTGTATTTATTTGTAATAGTTGTATTAGAATTGTAGAGCTCTCAAATGGACAAAATGGCTTTTGTAGCATCCAAGACCATTTCCTGATAACATATCTACAACTCTAACTTTGAAAAAGGATGAAAACAACCTTTGAAGATATTTTGTGCATGAACATTTTCAAAATAATATTAACCCCTTTTCTCTCTCTTTTGTGATGATAATGTTTGTGAAGAAATAAGATGATCGTAGTTTTTTGGGGAAGAGGTTTTCTAAGGGAAACTGTCTACAACTGAAATATAAGCAGATATATTTTCTTCAACCCCAAAATTGCCACCAGGTTGTCTGGGATTTAAAAAAGGTGCATGTCTGAACAGATTTTACTGTTTAGGATAATTGTGTTGATAACAGCAGTCTCACTGATATAACATTTTAATAGAATCTTCCAGTGTCTTTAACAATCTCTAATAATAAAAATGTGCAGCAGCTGGAAGTGTGCTCTAGGTTCTTTTTAAATTTCATGTTCCCAAACCACTAAGTGTAGTTGGAGAGCACAAGGAGGAACATTTTGTCCCCCTGCTCTACATCATCTTATCTTTTTGCTATCCCTAATGCTATGCACTTTTTCTCATTTCTTTTAGTTATATTAAATCCATCCGTGTTTCATATAAAGAGTATTAATATAAAAGACTTATCCAGTCTGGGAAACCAAACATATTAGAAAGCCTGGTCTATGCATTACCACTTTCAGAGCCTTCCAAAAAGTTATTCGATAGTGAGTGGTGGTAAAAAATATAGAAAGGATTTCTGTCACTCTGTAATTTTCATTAAGTTTAAGCAGGAAAGATTTCAGCTGAATTTCTAATATACAGGATGAGGAAAAAGCTGTTAAGATTCTCTGGGTGTACTGCACAGTGAATTGAAAGCCAAGAGAGTGGTAGAGGCAACTTCTGTTTTTCCTTGCAAATGAAAGGTCATGTTTACCAACTTGGAAATGTTTTGGAAAACTAAATGATTGCCTGTTCATCAATTCTAAGGCCACTTGGCAGCTTTTTAATAGGCTATGTAGTCTACTGCCTACAAGCAATTTTTGCATAACAACAAATATACATTTTTAATGGTGCCAGAAATATACTTTCTTGTGTAGTAATATGAGTGTTTCTGGTTTTGAAGGTAATCATTGCAACCCTCCTAGAAATGCTGTGTCTGGGAACTCACATTTCAGGGAAGTTCCTCTGCCCAAAATCTGGAATTCCAAGTAGATTTTGCAGGAAGTTATGGTTTGATCATCTCAGTTGGACACTAAACAAATGGTCATTTAGCTGCTTTTCCCCATTCCAGAAGCAGAACCCTGGTTCAGACAGGTCAAACCCACCGAACGTGGGAGAGAGTGCTCAGCTGGCAAGTCTGGAAAGGGTTTCTCTTCCTGGTCCAGCAGACACTGGAGCCTGTTGACTTTCAGGCTTTGGTTTGAGCCTGCCTAGTAGCAGAGCAGATGCTATGAAGAGACTTGAGTGTCATAGCTGGCGAAGGGATTTGAGTAATCCAGCTTGTTCCTAATTTTCTAATTTTATGATGCTCTTCTTTTGTGAACTAAACCAGGCCTTATCCTTTCTGATTGAGCAATTTAACAGATTTTAACAGATAGCTGTGTGGATAGTAGCTCTAGCAGCTGTATTTTAAGGAAATTTGAGATCCTATAGCCCAGGTTCTCTTGCTACAGACCATGTTTGTATTTTTTGCTTAGGTACCTTTTTTATAGGGGTTCTGGTTTTAATTTGTGCTATTCTGAGGACACCACAATGAAAAGATGTAAGTATAAACACATCTGAAAATGGGATTCCTTGGGGGTCCTTGAGTAAACCTGTTAGAAAACAGGATTAAAAATGTCTTTTCTTGATTGATGATTTACAAGAAGACATAGAGCCTACAGTGCAAAGCCTCCATGCTTTTCCAGTACCCAACCATGATCAATTCCTTTCATCATGATTGTAATTTCTTTAGCAGTAGCCAGTATTCAGCTCTATGTTTTTCTAGGCAGAAAATAAAATCAGGTGCTTGACTTCAGCATTGAAACCCAATTCCTGTATTCACATTTATCATGTGAAAGATAATTTGAGCTTGGCCATGAACATTTTACATCTACACTGCGTTTTACTAAGATAGACAACGCAATTACCCACAGTCAATTTTTCTTATTAAGACAGAAGAAAGGGCAAGTTCATTTCTCACTAGTGTAATTCTGAGGTTTTCTTTCTAAAATAAAAGGAGCTGGGGGAAAGCACAGGGCTTTTACCTCAGGAAAAGAAGTTTATATCACCTTGGCAGGAAATTGAACTTTGATTCATGATAGAAAGAAGAATAAAATCATGTAGATATTTACTTCTTTGGACATTATACAGGGCTGTGTTGGTTATTTTCCTGTTGACTAATTAAATGCAATCTTTCAGTAACACGCTGAATGCCGATTTCTCTCTAATGAGGTGAATGAAACACTGTAAGATGGTCTCTCAGTTATCTCTTAAGTCCAGCATGTTGCCATTGGAAATTAGCATTGCAAATACTAATTAAATAGGTCCTGTTGGGCTGATCCCTGCTCTGTTAGGCCTTCCAAGCAAGCCACAGCCAAAACCTTGCTCACTTTAACCCATGCTCAGAGGTGGGATGTCAGCAGGCTTTGCCAGGAGGAACAGAAGCATCTTCATAGCCTGGTTCTCTTCTCTCTCTGTTTGCCACTTGAGAAGACGATATTGTTGAATGCTCTGCTCAGCAGTGTCCATGATCTTTGGCTGGGAGTTAGGAAAAAACCAAGAAACTACAATCAATCATATCCAGCATCTTAAGAAAGCAAGGACAGTTTCTGTAGGAGAGAGGGGACAAGCACAGTCGGAGATACAGCCTTGCATTTAAAGATTTGGCTATTAAGATATGACTGGGGAAAACTGATTTATGTATCTCAGCCTGAAAAGTGCAGATTAGCCAGAAGAAATAAAAAGGTGGAAAGCAGACCTGTTCCACCAGCAATATAAAGGTTCACCAGTCAATCTGGTGGAAGAATCTCTTCTCTGCTATAACTATCTTCCATGTGGGAAGGTTTGGGGGTTTTTTTCTGGAACATCTGGTTCACTCAAGGCAAGAGAAGATCTCATTGTTTACACAAAGCAGCTCATATTGCGAACGCTGACACTTTAAAATAGTAGCACTCTCTTTTGGTATGTTGTTCATGGAAAGGCTTGCTTTCTGGCATGAAATAAAAGGGAAAACTGTGAGAAGCAGCTAATTATTGAAGGAATATTAATAGAGGAATGACAGCTTGGACTCCCCCTTCCCTCTCCTGCTAGGCTCGGTTGCTAAACTGAAAAAATGGAGCCGAATATCTTTATTTGAAGTGTAGTATTATTGCTGGTGAGTCACCAACTCCTATGGAGTTAAAACAGTACAAATCCTGTTATTTCAGGTGGTTGTGTAAACTGCTTAGTTTCTGTGTAATTTTGCCACTCCTGGTAAACACACGGCAGAGAGCAGAATGGGAATAACCACCCCTTCTACTCAAACTTTCCCTAGTGAAATTCTGCTTTTATTTGAGGAGACCTAACGTGAGTGGGTTTGTCAGTAAAAAGGTACAAAAATTAAGTCACCTTTTTGCACCCTTATTCCCACCAGACAGATATGTGAGGCCCTGAAGCAGGTCATCAGCAGGCAGGATGAACTGTTTAGGAGCTAATAAAAATATTTAAAGACTATGTAAATATACAGAGCATCAGTACATAAACCCCTCCCGGTAACTAGATACTGACTTTCTGTTCTCGCCACAAAAGACTGAAAATGAGGCATGTGCCTGTAATAGGGAAAAAAAAAAAAAAAAGGAGAGATAGAGAGATCTTGCTATCCTGTTCCCTGCAAAACCTTCCCATAGGAATTAACATGCTCTCACTAAGTCACTGTCACAGTTTTGAGTGCCAGCGAATTCCTGTCCCTTGTCCCTGTGGGCAGCTGTGCTGGATTTAAGCTGAAAGGCCAGCCTCTGCCAGGTCAGTCAGGGGCAATCTCTGCTGCAGAGAGCTGCACACAGGTGTGCCCTTCACAGTCAATGGGGAATGAATAATTTGCATTTTTAAAGGTATTTTCATTAATGTGACACATGTCATCGCAGATGTATTCATGTGCTGGTACTGACAATGAGTTCTGATAATTTGCTAAAAAGAAAAAAAAGATGGCAAAAAATCTGTAAATCTTTAGGAGCAGTCGTGTCTCTCCTGTTCCCCCCTCCAATTCCAAGAATAGGCTTCTTAGATTTTGGGTTCAATAATTTTTCATCCATAAAATAGATTTCAAGAGCAGAAAGGATGGGGAAGCAGATCGGGTTATGCTAATGCTGAGAAGGGAAAAAGAAGATCAGTCTTGCCACTGCTCATGCAAAGGCCCTTCTGTGTGCAGAGATGGGCTCAGCTGTGTATCTTAGAGGGGAAGAACAGGATGTGATCTCTGATAGCTTTCTAAAAAGGAAGGTGGGGTAGTATGAACGTGTTGTCTATTGGTTAACAGATGTTCCCTTCTTTACAAATAATAAGCTGCAAAGCAAGAAGGGACAGGTACAAGGTAAATAATTGGGAGCTCTTGATTTTTCCCACGTGAGTCAGTCTTCCTGGGAATGTTAACTTTGTCATTTATGCAGATGATAAAAAAAAAAGAGGTGAGATTTAAAGAAATACTCTCAAATTCACAGGTAGATTAACCATACTTTGAAAGCTGCTTCACACTGCCCTTGTTCATGTTCCCAACTGCAGTTTTGCATTGCAAAAAAAAAAAAAAAGCTAATGTTGCCTAATTATTTAAGGCAGTGCTGGAATTGGGCCATAAAACATGGATCTGGACATGTTTTAGGCTATGGCCAGAGACCCTGTCACCAGGAACACTTGAGCATCCATAGGGAAAGCCCCTCCAGTGTTCTTGCCAGTGCTGCAGGCACAAACATGATGTGGAATTCTGGGCTGAATCGCTGGCAGTTTCAGCAGGGTATTTTCCCATGGCAGCTGTTCAGGGACATGTATTTGCTTCAGGGCACAGGTAACTGCATTTGTTGTTCCTGTTACTTGCTGTGTGCTGTGGACTGTGTTCTCCCCCATGTCTTTATCTGTGCAAGTAAGAAGATAGTGTTAAGTGAGGGCAGAATTTGGTTTAATATCCTAGGCATGTGGCCTGTGGTACCCCCTTTATGCTGTCAGTCAGAGGGCGTATTAAGGAAGTTATTTTATACAGACCCTTTCAAATTTTTTTGTTGTAACTTTGGAAAATAAGGAGGGAACTGTATCATAGTCCACAGGAAAATTGATATTCTACTCTGTGCAATGTCAGATACACATGTGTACATTGGAACCTCTTTGACAACTAGCAGCCTTGATCAGCTATGCAGATCATCTCCTAATGCTAGCATTTGCTCTGTTTCTGAGGAAGAACAGAGATGGGTGGTGATTTTGTGCAAGAACACTCTAAGGTTTCTTTGCCATTATTCTCTTCTTGCCCTGCTTTGGTGCCTCCACGTCCTGGCGCAGATATTGCCCTGGAGGGTGGTAGAGATGGAGGTGGCAGAGATGTTGGTGTCCCCAGGGGCACATAAATGGCCCTAACATGTATTTCAGAGAGGCACTGACTTCAGACTTCTCAGTCTCTGGCATCAAGTGGACCAAAGTGACCTTTGTTTCTTCATAGTAAAACATCGTGTCTTGCCAAATACTGTGAGTAATTCCCAGTTGGCCTCGCATCGTTTGCCTGTGAGTTGTACGTGAGTGGTACCAGCAGCAATAAAATCTTGGGTAATACCTGATATGTAACTCCCTTGTCCCTCGCTGGGCATAATTGTATTCCGAAATGAGATGTGAGGAATTTATTGAGAACAGGTCTGTCCTATGAAATTCCTAGTGCCTTGCTGGGTAGCAGCCAGCAAGGATAGAGGAGGAGTGTACCTGTGGGTGGAAGAGCTGACTGTGTCACAGTGATTTTGTTACCCTGTTTTTCTCTCATCTGCTAAAATGTGAAAAGCAGACTTGAGTGGGTGACAGATCCAGTGAAGAGTGCATGCCCCAAGTGAGTGCCTGGATGTTTCTCCCATGTGTCATGTTTTGCTGGTTGGTGTTTGGACTTTTCTGTTCACAGCCCAGAAGCTGACTCAGGGCTGTGCAAACCCTGGCCTGTGTTAGTGGTGAGCAGCTGATTGCACCTACTCTGTCTGTTCGTCACCCCCTCCCATTTGGTCTTCCCAAATCCCCCATGTATGTTAACTCAGTATGTGAATTCAGGTTTTTATTTTTATTTTTTCTGATTTAACTCAGCTGTATTGCAGCAGAATGCTGACCTCTGTGCTCAGCTGTGGCTTGGAATGGCAGGGCAAGAGCTCCTGCAGCCTGCAGCAACCTTGACTTCAGCCAGCTGTCGTGCTCGGGCAAGTTTTGTCTTGCTCCGTGATGCTTACCTGGCCTTTCGTCATGGACCAGCCCTGCCTCTCAGGAGCCTGACTACACCATGAACCACCAGACATTGGGCAGGATGGCTCTCAGCACCCTGTGGTGGCTGAGAAACCTCTCAACGTGCCTCTTTGGTGCTGGAAATAGAAATCCAGTGATGCAGAGTGAGCTGGGTTCACTTGGCTTGCTGCAAAGGGTCTTCAGTGGCCCCAGATAAATGTGAGTTATTATAAGAAAGCCAAGAGTGTAATGAAGGATAAGACCCACATTTTAGTAATTGGAAAAGTACTTTCTTTCTTTTTTTAACAATACCCACTCATTATGACCGGTGTATTCTTCAGAAAACAGTGATCCCACCCTCATGAGGGAACACCCTTACTGATGCCCAGCCAGCACCAGGAGCTGAGCTGGGAGCAGCTCCAGCAGTGCTACCAGAGGCACAGATAATGTCAGCTCTCCCCTCTGCAATTCACTTGGTGTTTGTGTTGGGAGGCTGGGGTGCTACTTCTTACCTTCTTGCCATCACAGATGACCCCGGTAATTCTTTTACCTTTAGCTGCCATTGACAGAACCATCAACCACTAAAAGTAAAACACATCCTTAAAATGTGCCTGTCTTGATTTTCACGTGCTTTTTCTGGTTTTGTTTGTGGTGGGGTTTAATTGTTTTTCATCCGACTCAGATGATCTAGTGTTTTTAATTTTTTGTATGTGTGTTCGCAAGGGAGTTTTTACTCATGGCTCCTGGAAATTGGGACCTCACTAAGTTCTAGTATTTAATATCAAATGTTGGCAGGGATTTTTTATTAGTGGTCACAGAGAAGATTAAACACCTCCTGAATGTGGATAAATACATGTAGACATTTTAATAAAGTGATAGGACACAAGGCTCCACACATTATCAAACAATAACTGCTGTTAGTTATTAAATTTACTCTGGGTAAATGAACTCTGGGTGCATCACAGCCCTCATTTTCAGCTTGCAGATGGTTTTGGATGATACAGATAAGAAGGCAAAAGGATTTTGCTTTTGGACATTTCTGGGTGATGATGTCAGGCGGTGGGAAAGGAAGCAGTGTTGGGTCTGGGATGGGCACAAGGATGTGGGAGCAATAACCCCTGGCCCATGGCAACCCACCCAAACTGCAGCTCACAGGTGCACTCCTCACTGCACTGTAAGTTCATGCCTTCTTCACTTCTGGGCTTTGCTTTCCTAAGAGGAGACCTTTCTCCTCTTTGCCTTTTTCTCTTTGCTATTTTGAGAGGATGGGGGTGAGCAGCCTTCTGGTTCACTGCGTTCTGGCTGCTTATTTGGAAGAAGGCAGATTGCAGAGGGTAGATCTTCCAAGAAAAAGTTGAATCTTAATGGGAAAGTGCCAAATAAAAAGATAAAACCACAAGGAGCACAGGTTGAAGTAACATGCAGAGAAAACCTTGGATGTGTTAGCAATGGTGACTGATCACGAGTACAGCCCTCCTATTGATGGGAATATTTGTCTTTCCAGGCTTCTGCTTCAATACTGTGTCTTCATTTAGACAGGGAGTGGTAGTGATGGTGCACACCAAAAAAATGAACCAAGATTTGAAAGATCATCATTTCTTCCTCTTGCTTTTGAGATGTTGATTCTCATTTGACCTTCAGAGTAGTGTTTTGAGACAGTTTATCCTTTCTGGTGCATGATTCTGCCCAACTGTGAGCGACACTCAAGTAAGTACATGATAAAGTACAGGATAGGTTATACTATAGGCAGTTCTATCACAATATTTTAACTCACTTGAGTTGAGAAGAAAAACAAAGCTTAAAAAGCACTTTCAGATTATGTGGATCTTCTAAACAGTACTGGCTGCTGTAAACCTGGGGGAGGGGGGTGGTTTGGAACATGGAGAGAGGCACCAGGACAAAGTGTGGGTGCTGGGACAGGTAACTGGCCCCACATCTCTCCCTCCTCTGACTCCCTTGTGTACCATGGATACATGACCTGATAATTGCATAAGCAGCCCTGTGCGACATCCTCCCTTTCTCCCAGCAATTAAACCAAAGCCCTAAGACCTCTGCAAACAGGAGAAGTATTTAATTTCAATGGTGAAGACAGATGCTCTCACTTTCATCCAGGAGTGAATGTACTCCCAGATGCCTTCTGCGGGGATAAGAGTGGTCACACAGGCTGTGTACTGCAGGAAGATACAGCTGCCAAAGAAGTTGTTTTGACTGCAGTAGAGAAAATAAAATGTGAAAACCATTAAGGAAATATGAGGGGGAATTCAAAACTGTGGCCCTCTTAGAGGATAATTTCATATTGCAAGGACCAGTTAATCAAAACCTCCAGATCAAGCAATTATCAAAGTTTGGAAAGTGATTCTCCTTTCTGCCATAACTTCCCTGCTACAATATATGCACACATTCAGTTTTGAATTTAAGTGGGTCTTATAGTGAGTGCTTCTTGGCAATAAGGCTAACATGCTAAGTCTAGGTTTTCTTCTTGCTCATGACTTTTAAAAGTGTGATGAATTTGGATTTAATTAACTGGATTGTCTTTAAACTGTTCTCTCTTTGTGCTGTCCATGAGAGAGATGTAAATCCGGAATTAGGTTGCCCCAGTCAGTGTCATTACTTCTGTTTTGATGTAGATGTAACTGAGAACAAAATCTGATCTTCCCTGAGAAAGCCATCATCTACTAGTTTAAAAGGAAGAGTGAAAGCTCAGTGAGTTAGGGAAAATATTTTTAATGCTCTGCTGTGCAAATATCACAAATTTGCTTTATTAAGAGGTAAGACAGAGCTAATTCAATTAAAAAAAAAAAAGACTTTTTTTTTTTTGCTTTTTTTTTTTCACTTCATTGAATTTGACATAGATTTTCAGAAAGCAGACCAAATAAAAGTTTGCATTCTATCAGGTGTGGGGTGTGTGGTTCATTTTATACACGTGTATGAGCTTTCATCCTTCCTCAGGGGAGAGAATGCCTTCAAATGCACATTTTTTCACATTCCCCTTCTAGTGCAGCTTGATCCCTCGAATAAATCACTACTCACTGTTTATGTTATCACCGTGGAAAAGTTTGTGAAATCACAGATTTGGCAGCATGTTTTCACAAACATCCTTGAATAGGAGAACACGATCTGGGAAAAGTGAAATCTTTTGTTACAATTCAAGCTCTCAGCTTTAGTTGTCTGCAGTATCTGCTGAAACACCTCTTCTTCCCACCGAGAAAGATGGGATTTAGACTGATCTGTCAACACTCATGGTATCATCTGATGGTCTCTTGAATTTTTTACTTCAGCCATACCCTGGGCTAATTTTGGCATCATTAGTACAAAAGTTGGGTTTACCTCCTTTAATTTCTAGTGATTTTTTTTAAACTTGGGGACACGAACCTTAACCATGTGTGAGGGTGGTGTCTCAAAGCAATAAAACTGTGTTACAGGTGTAAACACAGTGAAGGGAACAGAAGGCATCAGCCCAGATGTTAGAGCAAGAAGAGGTGCTGGTGAGCTGTTAGAAAAGGAGGCAGGAGTAGTTGGTAGGATGCAACTTACATTGCTCTCCTGAACTATTTTGTTGCTTGCTGCTCAGAAACAGACAGTAGGAAAGAAAAACCCTACAATTTGTCAGTAGCATTGCAGTGAATTTTAAAATGTTTTTGTCAGAGAGCCTAGAAAACAGCTGTTTTTCTCCCTCCAATCTGGAACTAGATTCCAAACCACTCTGTAAATAATACCTTTTAAAAAATCCATAATAAACAGAAAGTTACAGTTCTGATCTTCTACTTGTCTCCTTGTAATTTGCAATCAGCAATAATGAACAAACTACTGCATGTGGAAATAGAACCTTATTGCTCCCCATGACCTCTCTGACCTTGCCTGAGACAACATTTGCATTTGGCTTACTGAATTAGTTTTGCTTTTCTGATAAATATTAGTTCTGTTTGGAAAAAAACTCCATCAGGTTAATTGTAGTTAATAGTTAGCCAAACAGTAACAGGTAAGTAAACAGAGTTTTACAAACAAGGTGTACAGGAAGTAGCACAGTGTTTTCTGTGTCATCACAGACAGGTGATTTATCAGGTACAGCTCATAGAGCTTCAGCAACACAGATATGACTGTCTGGGTTTGGTTTTTTTCAATTATATTTCCCTTAAAAATTAACTTGGATTTAAAAGACCAACCTTCCTTATTTCTCTGCAAAGGGTGTGAGTGCCAGAAACTTACATTAAGAAGAAAATGAATCAGAAGATAACTCCAAGTTGAGTCAGGTTGAATTTTGCCACTATGAAAAGAGTTATATGGTGCTGAAGACAGACAGGATGTTTACATGTACAGTAAAAGGTACATGGCCAGGAGAGATCTGCAGGAAAGTAATTCTTAATGGAATTTCACAATCTTAAATCTTCTCCGAGAGAAATGTATCATCTCCACTTTTCCAATCACTCTTGAGTCACAGCATACCAAGGTCAAGCTCCTATTATGTATAGTTTAGAAAGAGTGATAAATACTTTAGTTTAAAAGTAAGCAAATTAATCTTTCATCGGACAATCTCAATTCTACATGTCTGTGCAATAAAATGAGGCCCCCATGTTTTCAAGGAATGAAGAAAGCCACATGACTGTAGCACCTTTACCCTGCCTTTGAGATCATGCTCAGCTTCAGAAAGTGCTTTGAAGGAAAGGAAAATTAAGGTAAATAAAGTAAATGGAAAATAGTTTAAAGCTTAGTTGTGTTAGCAAAGATCAGTCTTACCAGGTTGTCTTTCTTGGTGAGATGGCTGGGTTTTTGCTTTTGTTTCATTTTGTAGAGATAATTACTAGCCTGAACTTCAGTAACCCAAGTAATGAAATGGTGGAAGTTACTACGTAACTTGAAGGAGGTGAAGTTTAGTAGCAGAGTTTAAACTTGGATGAAGAGCTGATTAAAGAGGACAAAAAAGATTGTATCAGAAAAGCTCTGGAGACAAGTATCTACTTGGTATCCTTAAGAATTGTTCTTGGGACATGTCTAATTAAGTGTTTTCGTTAAGGATCTTTGCGTAGGTGTCTCTCACAGTGGTGTTTCACAATGGAGAGCTGAGAGAGAGTGAGAAGTAAGAGAAAGGTTTAGATGGCATTTAAGTAGAATTGGAGGATGCTAAGAAATGGAATAAAAATTAAAATTCTGGAAGACCCAAAAGTACATACTTACTCTGTTTCAATCTGGAAGAATGGGGGAGCCCTTGTATATATCCAGAAAATAAGGATACACTGTGCAGAAAGTCCCACTAGTGATAAAGCAGTAATATAATTCACAATACACTACTAAGTCCCTGGCAGGAACGCTGTGTGTAGTTCTGGTCCCCAGTTCAATGGAATATGGATATTAACTGGATGGATATAATCAAAGGAAAATCAGGGAAATATGCTGGTTTATGAGACATGAGAATGAATCAAAATAGTCTGTGACATGGTATATGCATTGGAAAAGACAATATCAGACTGGGAAGAAGGTATCTTAGTGGAAAGAGCAATGCTAGCACAATTTATACAAATAGTCTGAATGGTAAAGCACGAGTTTAGGCCGAACATTTAGAAGCAAATTTCATAAATATCAGAGGGACGAAGGTCTGGAGCAACCTCCAAGAGGCACAAAGGGCTCTGCTGCCTCCCTGGGGCTCCGTATGGCTCCAGTGGGCTGTGGCATGGCACACGTGAGATTTGAACAGGGAACCTGTAGAAACATCACATGACCCTATAGGTTCTAATGGGCAAGAAATCTGCTTATAGCTATGACAGGTGTCATTCATTCCTATTAGTCTCTTAATTGTTCGTAAATTAATAAATCACAGACAAGTTAGGTCTTGTTATAACCCAGGTGTTTGTAGAGAAATTCGATTTATGCTGTGTCTCTATTGAAATCTTAAGCTGCCTGGAAAAAAAGGGGATCCTATGCAGAGAGGATGAACAGTTCTGTTGGTTTGCTTATCGCTGCCTGCAGAGGGTCTAGTGACAGCTCACTCCAGTGAATCCTTTGCAAGCAGCTGTGTCTTCCTGGGCATGAGTGCCTCAGCAGCACCCAGTTGTTAGGAGCAGTGTGACATGGGTTTTCTGCCCTTGCAGCAGCAGGGTTTGAGCCCTTCTGGCAGGGAGCTGGTAGGGCTTGTGTGTGTGTGCAGCACAGCTGGACTCGGTGTTTGTTTGTCTGGTGGCTGGCGTAGCCGTGCTGATCTCCCCGCCGTCGGCAGGGCTCTGCATGTAATGTAATTGTTAAAGTCTCCTTCCAGGAGGGGAAGTACCTCAGGAGCCAGCCAGACTCTTAAAGTACATTCATGGAGGCTCTTGGTGCTACGGTAAGCTGGTCAGAGGAAGCGTCCATTTTTTAAATCCCACATGGGTGAATCATTTTGAGAAATACCTCAGAGTTTTCAGGAATATTTGTAAGATTGCAAAATCAAAACATTTCCTGCAATTAGAAGGCACTCAGAAACCATATGTTATATGTCAAAGACGTAACTTTTGACCTCTTAGCCCTCTTGAGCAAGAGATTCCCAGGCTATTAAATTGTCTTTATTGCTCTGTCATATATTTGTAGCACGTGTTCAGTAGTAAATATCTTATCTCATAACACAACTAAAGAAAATACTGTGCTTTCTTTAAAAAAAAAGAAAAAAAACCCCAACAAATACCAACAACCAAACAAAAAAAACCCCAACCAAAACTTTTCTATTTTCTTAATCAAGACAGGAGCATGACCCCAGATGAAAAAGTTCTGGCTGAAAAATTCAAGCTTTGTTTTGAGTCATGATATTGTGCTAGAGAGGATAAAGTACATTTGTAAGTCACTGATAAATATGCTGACTACTTTTTTTTATGCTGTTACGTGACAGTGCTAAGAAATAATTAATGCACTAACTTGGGCAGTTGTCATAGTGGAACATAATGCTCCACACCCCCACATAATTCCCGTTCCTCCCCCAACCCCCCCATCTTTCCTTCCAGCCAATTGGTGAACAAGGAAAGAAACCTTTCACGTCATAACAAGGAAATAGTTACAGTATGTGAGTTATGTGATGATAAACTCCTGTGGAAATTGAGACAGGATTGTTTTTCACTCACAGTCAACTATGTGTTAGCATTATACATATCTATAAAATAATATATTTTATAGAGTCTCTGTTCTTCTGAAGTGCTCCTAGCTCACTGTGTCTTCAGTATCAGGGTATTCATTACATAATTAGAGGGGCATTTATTCATCTGATCAAAAAACTTATTTGCTCTGTATAAATTAAAGCTGATGACATATATTCCTTGAAAATAAGTGGGGAAGAAATGGCAATGGCTCCATAGGGAGGCTCCTGTAAGTGTTTGGATGATTGGAAGTGTTTCCTTGTTAAGAGGTCTGTGCATTAGCGCAGGAGACTTTATGGGAGACAGTGGTAGGCACTGTTCATGCTCAGGGAGAGATTGGAAATCGGTGTGCAATGCTACATCACCCCTCTACGCCACTTCAGTCTCACCTTTCAGTAGTTCAGGTGGATTTATGGTGGCATTAAGAGGCCATGTTATATATATATATATGTTATATATGTGTGTGTGTGAATATGCAATGCTGGGGGGTGCGGGGGGTAAGAGAGTGGTAGGAGCTGCTTTGAAGGAGCTCACAGTTTATGCATACCAGTGGTTTCCAGCATTGCTCAATATGCAAGCACCTACAGTAGTTCTAAGGGAGGTGGGGTACAGATCTCTCTAGCAAGTGTAAGCCTGCTTTTCATTATTTAGCTTTCACGGGCATGAAAATAGTCCAGGGTCTCCCAGAGTGGTGTAGAGCACAAATTGAAATGTCTGGTTGAGGAAGCACTTTAAATGATGCTGCAGAATGAATGAGATAATCCATTTTCACAGTTATAACCACAAAGATCTAATAGCATCTTTTTACTAAAAGCAGGCAAAAAATATGTTTCCAGTGCTCTGTCTGAGAGATGTGTATATTTAGTCACTGCTGCTGAAATCCTGTTGCTTCTCCATAAGTTTTCACATAATGGCCAGGGTGAAATGCTTTCCAACAAGAGACGACCTTCCAGTTCTGCAATGTAGGGTTTCATTTTACTGTAGTCAAGTTTGAATCTAAAAAATTGCTTAAAACCAAAATAAAATGGGGTAAGGCTTTAAGGCAGAATTTTCAAAAGCAGCAGTATCACCATCAGAGCTTTAGCAGCTTCATCTTTACATGGTCACTGATCTAGGCCAATGCAGATTTTCCACTTGATGAGTTTTGTATTCCCGAAGCGTAAAACTTATTTTCCCTTCCTGATAGGAAGCCAAATTTTTAAATAAATGCACTTAAATGGAAAAAGGACAAATAGTTTTTCATGCTTGAAGACATATGTTATTAAGAAAAGGTAAGAATCCATTTGCCGTTTATGAGCATCCCCACATTTTTGGGTAGGATTAATTCCTCCCAAAAGTGCAGCATTAATCAGGAGGTTTCAGAAGGCCAGTATTTTGCTGTGTCCCAGGGTCTTGCAAAGCACATCAGTCACATCCTGCGAAGTGCAAGGGTTGTGGGACTCCTCCTTGGAAATATGGACTCCAACATGCAGAGGGAAAAGCAGCACCCTAACCACCACATTTGAGTTACTCCAAGACCCACACTTTCTTTCCTGAGTTGTGTTAGTAGCACATTATCTGGAATAGATGCACATTGACACAGCTTTTTCCCACAAGGATAAACTGCATTGCCATTTATTGGGAGAGTTCAGTAAAGCATAGCAGAAACTTTCCATAGACAATTTTGAGACTTTTAATGGAAACTTATTTTGGCAAAGCTCTGAAAGGACTCAGTAATGTTATTTATGAGATCCAAGAGCTAAAAAACACAAATGCCTTCTATTGGGCTCTGTCTCGTAAAAGCAAACCTGGTGACAGCAGAGACATCCTGTAGCTGTATAACATAGTCAGATCAAAAGCTCGATTTTCCCATGGGTTTGCTTAACTCCTGTACCAGAACCTTTGGGGAGCTTGTAAGCTGAATGAGGCTGTAATGCATCTACCAGAAGCTGTTTTCTGTCCCTTCTAAGCCCACCTTTTTTTTCCTTCTCTTTTACCACTATTATTTTTAATGCTGTGATGCATTCTGCTTCAAAATGACGATACTCCTCCAAGGTACTACAGCCCAGGGCAACTAAGTGAAGTCATTTTGGAGTGAGACAAGCTCTTGAAATGCCCTCATGTAACACTGATGTCAACACGGTAATGTTGCATTTGGGGCAAAATGGGGGCTCTTGTTCCTTCAGAATGTTCCTTCATGGAGGCATAGTAGGTCTTGAAAACTTTAGTTCTTAGTGGCAAAACTTCCATCTTTGAGCAGAGCTGGTCCATCTTAAAGAGAGGATTTCCAATAGCCCGTGCTGATGACCACCTCCCACTGGCATGCTCTATGATTTACATGCCAAACTCCTATTCCTACTTTGGAAAATCTGTCTAAATCTTTTGAAGTCTTGTAATGGAGACCTTTAGTTCTAGTATTGGGAACAGGATTGTTCTGCCTTATTTTTCCAAGACTGGCCACGCAATCCAAAGCAGTACTACACAGTGGCACATTCAACACCATGAAGTTCATTTCCTAGCCCATGGAAGAAATAATTTTATTTGTTCACGATGAGTATTTGTTTCCAAGCTTTGAGAGGTGAAGACGAAGGCAACACAGAGCTGCTAAAACACGAAGCTGCTAACACACAAAGCTGCTCTGTTCTCTGGGGCTGGTAGCATTTCATCACTTGCAGCGAGGCGGTTTACTGGGATCACAAGAGCTGCTGCAGTTCCACCAAGAAGTGATAGATAGGGATTGAAGACTGGCAAATGCATCAAAGGCAGCCCAACAGACCTATGGCTTTAAAAACTTGGTAGGTGTCATTTTTCCCAGATAAGGTGGCTCTGGTTTTAGTAAGGCTTATCAGAAGACACTTCACAAAGCAGGGAGCAGCTTCACAGTGGAGTGGGAGAGCTGGCTGTGTGGTGTGCCCATTTGCTCAGAAGGCAACCACTTTGCCATTTGGGAAACTTTCTGGGATGCAGCGGCCAAGGCCAGATCCTTCCAAAGTTAATGTCATTTTCTGGAAAACAAACTGATTTTTTTTTTCCTAGTCGAGGTACAGAAATCCCTGCCTCGCATTATATTTTTTCCTCATAGTTTTAGTACTCCATAAAAGTCCTTGGAAGATTCAAGCATGCAAATTCTTGGAGTGATGGATCTCAAATCTTGACAGTGCTTTCCTCTAATATCTTCTGAGGTTGCTACTCCACCAATCCTTCCTTTCTTGGAATTTCCACCAAAGATATGGGCTAGAGAAAAATGTGGCATCTCCAAGCAACGTACCAGAAATATGTTGGAGTATGCTTTTAACTGTCTTTCTGTTTAAGAAACTTCTTCCCATAAAAAGTTGAAGTCAAGGAAGTGCAGCAGTGGATTTCTTAGGCAGATGCAGTTGTATTTTGGAAGGTGTAAGGCATCCTAGCAGCACTGGAGTAACAAATGTGTATGTAGAGTATGCACTTGGCAGACGAGCAGGGCCAATCCTCCTGCAGGATTGCTGAGATGCCCCACAGCAGTGATGCTGATGCTGGAGCTTGCCCTGGGATGTTCCCAGCTCTGTTTCCCTTCGTTCTCTTCTAGGAAACAAAAAAACCCAGGGACCCGTGTACAGCAGCGAGTTTCCAAATTGTAATACAGTAAAAGGTTAAAGCTGATTATTTCTAGTCAGAGTGGGAAAAAAATAAGAAAAAAAACCCCAAACCCAGTGGATTACAAAAATTCCTCCATTCAGCAAAACACTTGAGTGCAATCTTTTGCAGAAGAAACATTGCAGGAACAGAGGAGCAGATGGGAACAGGAGCGAGTGAGATCAGTTCTACAGGCAGGCTTCTCCAGCTTTCATGTCTCTTCATGCATTTCACTGCACTAGTAAAAAGTCTCTGGTATTTTTTTCCCCCTCAAGACACTTTTGGCTGAGATAAGCACAGTCCAACCGTCTGCTACTGATAACATTTTCCCATTCTGTGCTGGAGCTTAGGTTGTAGCTGATTTACCAACTTTTTGTATACAAGGGGACGTTTATTCCACTCGTTCACTGAACTGATGGGGCAGTTTCTTTCTGGCAACTTTTTCTGCAGGGTGTGGAATGTGTTAAAGCAGGTTTGTGTCGTTTATGTAAGGGCGGATTTTCTTTTAATCCTTATCTGCATGTGATCTTCTGGATTTTCATATTTGCATGTAGGGGGGGTGTTGTGTTTGCAAAGCTGTGCGTTGTTTTTCCTGCCTCGTTGCTTAGAACAGGTCCTTGAGGAAGACCATCCCTCAAACACTGGGGACGAAGGAGTTGCAGAATCAAATTTAGCAGCTGCAGTCATCTTTATTATGATTTTAAACTGTTCACAATTAAACAGCCACTAATTCTGAGAATATGTGAAATAATAATTTGACCTAAAGACATACACAGGTCGATACAAGGCACAGCCTTTTGAGAAATGTGAGGTTTTGTTCTTTTCAGGGAAAAAGGTTTCATTAACCCATTTTCAATATTTCTTTTATTAGTATTTTCAAAGACAATATATTTTTTTTTTTAAACCACAAACCAACAGAAAAACCTCAGAAGTTTTTTCTCTGTGACCTGCACAAATGGGTATTATGATCACAGAAGTCTAAGAGTTAGCAGAGCTTTATCCAGTATTATATTTCTGGAGTTCAGATCGCAGATTTTCTGGGCTCCATACTAAGCTATGGAGCATTTGCTTTGCTGAAAAGTGTGAAAGGACACGAGAAAGGAACCGTGCAAAACATGAGATGGAGAGGGAACTTCTTCAGAGTTTGAACAGCATGAAATGTACTGTAATCGTGCATTTCAAATGCCTTTTATAGTGTTCAAACTTGTTTACATGTCTTCACAGAACTGAACCCTGGCATTAAATGTGACTGAGATTCTCTACTGCTAAATCAGACCAGCTTTAAAAGCAGTCCACTTGCTATAACATGCAACATTTATAGTAGCAACGACTAAATTCAATGTTTTTTCTTCCTAGACTTTTGAAGATAAATAGTTCTTTGTCTTCAAAACTTACCCAGGTGCTGTTAAATCATTTTGTGGCTTTTTAGCTGTGCTTTCAAAATGTAATTGTAGTTCTCCTCCTTCCAGAATAAAGGGAGGTAGAAAGTCTATTTACCTCATTTATTAAATTTCACACAGTTAAATTAAGTGAAATAAGAGCTTGATTCAGATCCCATTCGTTTCAATAGCAGTCTTTCCACTGAGTTTTAGTCAAGGTTTAAATGAAGATCAGAAGATGATCTTCATTTACATCTAATATGCTCTTCTGCTATTCCTTTTAAACTTAAATATTACTGGAGGCTCTTCAAACCTAGCAGCATGTATTTACTTGCTTGCTTGTCAACATGCACAAATATCCAAATTTCGTCTGGAAGCCCTAGAGTAAGCGTTAGCATTTATTCCCATGAATGAGCAGCTGTTGGAAACAAACTTTTAAAGCTTTTTATCAGCTTGCATTTGTTCTTTGTAGTCAGTTGACAGGACATTTGCTACATTAATAACTTAGCAGTACCTTTTATTGTTTGAAGCAGTAAATACTGTTTATATTAGTCCTGTCTGCAGTTTTGGTCTTGTTTTAGTCTTGCTTGAGAAGGTGACCTCATTCTTAAGGGACAAGATGTCCCTTAGGGAACTTTGGGGCATAGATCTTTCTGTAGCTTTCTGGTTTGACTCCCTAGGAGGCTGTAACTTGCTGTAGACCAGCTTGGGAGGAGGTGTCGGGACTGATGCAGCTATGCAGGCCCAGGGGTTTGGTGCAGCATTCCCCGTGGCTGCTGGCAGCACTTGCCATGTCCTCGGTGGCCAGAACCCCGCACAGAACTAAATGGGGTTATCATGGAGGTGGGCATGTGTAGTTTAAGGCAGCACATGAAACTTTCGTGGTTGCTGTTGTGTTTCAGCAATACTCCACATACATTGTAGTCCCTAGAGATGTCAGTCTGCTTATCTGGGAGAGCTACATTTACATGTGTGTATGTGTAATTATATATTTGTTGTTGAAAAAAAAAAGGATGTGTTGTTATTTGTAATAGCAAGCTTTTAGTGTTCTACATGGAATCAGCTGTAAGTGGTTTCTCTTGTCCTTTTTGAGCCAGCGTGTAAGTGCTCACATAGAATTTACACCTCAGGGGATTCAGAAATACGTGCATGAGCACCACAGCTTACTTCAACATAAGCCTTTATTTAAAATAAGTAAAGAAAAACATATGACTTTTTTCATTGGAAGGCACAAATTGAAATATGCAATTGCGGTGTCTCAAGAAATCCCACATGCTAAAATGTTCACAGCATATTTTAATGCCTTTAACTCTCATTTCTCAAGTTAACTCATTTTGAAACAATTTTAAACAATTCAGTGCTGATGTAACTGGCAACTGATCCCATATTTTCGTGGCCACACATCTTCAGTTTCTTTTTATTGTGCTATTAAGTCCTGCTGCTTCATAGATGTTGCCAGAACAAACAATGAAGAATGTAGGGTTTTTTAGACCATGGAACACAGGCTTATGTATCCATTGTCATCTACTTGTTTTCCCAAATAACTTGGTGTAGATCTTGAAATGGCACAGCCCTGCCAGATTCAAGGCTTGGTGAGCCATCCCCATTGTTGGAGGTCTCTTGGCTGCTTGCTGCTGTGCTCTATGCAGACTTTTTACACCACTTGCCGCAACACAGTAATACAAACTTCACCATGGATGCCAGGAGAGTGTTTCATTTCTATGATCCATTTCCCAGAGCCTGAACCTCGCATGAATGGAGTTATGTGACAGTCCTTCTCACACTCCAGAGCTCTGCCCAGCAGATGCACACATCTTTTTTGTGTTGAATATAGTATCTATGCTGATGTATGAAGCTGGAGGGTGGGAGGACTGCAGCCATGGACTTTTAGCCAGGGCCTGTGCTACCTGATGGGCCCATCCTTGGGGGAAACGAACCACTGGAACACACAGAGCCTGCTGGGACTGACACCAGAGTCTATTACCCCTTGCATGGTCTTATTTGGGTACACATAGTACAGTGCAAGACAAACTTACTTTGGTCAGTATTGGATTTCACACAGCATGAAGATCGCTGTTCTAAAACACAGGCATGGGCAATGCTTTCTCTTGGAGGACCCAGAATAAGTGGGATGGCAGAACTTCCATCCAGCATAACCAATATACCACCAACTCTGCCTTTCCCCCACTCCTTGATTTCCTCCTCAGTGGTTCCCAAAGTCTCGTTTCTTTTCACAGCACTCAGTGGTGTTTCCCTGTCCTGTACACCACTTGGATGTCTTAGCTGCAGTTGGCATTTTGTCTTGAAGAGCCACATGTTGCACTCTATAGCATCCAGCTTCAGTTGCTCTGTCATACGTAGGGACCACTGAGTCTAAAAATGGCAAGCTGGGGCATCAACTCATCACTTTGCCCATCCTGCTATTGATATATTTGTAGAGACAAGCACATCACCCTGCTCCATTGGGCTCACATGGCAAAACTTGATGGGGGGACCTCAGAGTCAATGCTGACTTCACATAGCACAGCCAGTATGGCTTGAGTTTCTATAAATATGCTTAAAGGGGGGAAGGGAGGGGGAAGGTGCCTCTGTGGTTTTCTGCCCAAAATTTATTAAGTGTTGTGTCTAATATTTATAAACTATTCATTATCTTGGTGTATTAATGTGTGCAGATGTTTGCATAGTGGCTGAAAGATATGAAGTTCCCTTGTTCTTCCTCACTAATAGATTATAGAAGCAACTCATTATTTAAGTTCACTGGTGATTGCACTTGCAGTAGGCCTGGCCTTTTAACCTTGAGCAAGAGCTCAAAAGAGAAAGCCCCATGCAAGCTCTTAGTTACATTTGCAGCAGCCTCTCCAGAGGGTGCCAGTGGAAAGAACAACCCAAGAGCAGCACCCCAGCTGTGAGGACATCTTGGGGAGCTTGATTTTCCAGCCATCATTCTCAATAAATAGCCTGCAAAACTCAAGGCGAAATCCTGGTGCACTAGGTACTGGCCATGTGTCAGGGACATGGGCTGAAGTGTAGCTTGGAGAAGGGCTGGAGCCTGAGGGGAGCATCCTGGTACCACTGGGAGTGGGAGCTGCCCCAGGTGGCACCCGCTTTGCAGGGAGGGGAGAGCGCTCTAGTGCAGAGGCCACTGCCCTTGGGCTTGCCAGGGCACCACCAGGGATTAATCCCAGCTCCTGCCTCCCTTCCTTCAGCATTTTCCCACTGATGGACCCAGTAGATGCTGGTTTCAGTTTCGTCAAGCAGTGGATTGGTCACCTCATATTATCCACAAGTCCTTTTCAGGGCAGTTGTATCCCAGTACTCCATTTTCTGTCTGCTGTGTGTTCTGCAGTCTTTGATGTAACACCTTGCCTTTGGCTATAGTTCATGTAATATTGTTCAGAGGGATTATTTTCCTGAGTTATACAAACTGGCCTGTGCAGTTCCCTCTTTGTTATTTAGAACTCCAGCAATGTTTGTGTCATCTGCAGGAATCCTCAGTGATTTGAAGTCTTCCTAGAGATCACTGACAAAACCATGTGAAGAAAACTGACCTAAACTCTGGTTATCTGTCAGTACCTCACTGGAAATACCCTATTTCAAAATTCCCATCTATTATTCACCTTTGGAAATCAACTTTTTCCCAAATGATAGAAAATTGCAAGGTGACAATTCCTGTTTCTTTGAAATTCTGCTGGTATTTACAGAAGATATCTGTATCAATCCCACAGTTTTATCTTAAGACATTCAGAGGGCAAAGCTTAAAATCTGGGCTAGTCCATCCTGTCCGTGTACTTGCTCCAAATTTACACTGGCATCAGCAAGAGAGGAATTTAATCTCCCATCCAGTTCACATTGAAGCCAGTGGGAAGATTGATTTCAGCACATCCTGGTTTGGCCTTAATCTCTGGCGGATTAATAAACATACATGCAGAATTAAATAACAGCAACAAATAAGAAAAATATAAATACTAATAAATAACATTGGGGAGGGAAAAAAACACCCTGGGGAATTAATAAGGTTGAATCCCTTGTTGTCAAAAATACTGTGACTTTGATGAGGTCTTCATTCAGGAGCAAGTTGATTTGTATGTGATTATTTGTTCTTTCAGGCAAAGGCACTCACCAGCAATCAGACCATCCAAGTGTCATGATGACTCCATCTCTTTCAGTTCAGGACATGACTCAAAAGTCATGAAGGGCAGGTTTCCACTCCTAACTGGACTTAGGAAGGGAAATCTAAAATTACATTTATCTGGAAAAGTTATTTTTGTCAAGTAAATAGAAATAAGAAACCATCTGGGAAAGCTTTCCCTCAAGGCATATTCTTTTACTTCACTAGGGTGTTAGTTTTGGTAATTTTTGCAATTGCAGTTTCCATCTAAGTATTTTTAAGAGCTCTGTCACTGTTTTGGTCCCAGTGTGTCTACAAGTTGGAATTCATTTCAGCAACTGCACTACTCTAAACCACTTGCTCTTGTTTGACCAAGATCTTACTAAAACTACATGAGGTTGTTTTTCACAATGTTTTGAAGTATTTGGATATGTGCAAAAATCATTATCTTCTGCAGAAGAATTTCCAGCGCCCAAATGTTGCTGTCATTAAGCTGAAACTGGACTTTTTAGGCATTGTATGGATTTGCAAACACTGTTCTCAAAGGAAAACATGTGCCAGCATGTGAACACTGTTTGTACTCCTCACCTGTTTCCTAGCTTTCCTTTTCATAACTTCCCATGGCACATTGCAGCAGATTCGGTTTTCTTTTTGCATCACGTGAACTTTCCTCCCTCTTGAAATTCTTACTCAGTGTGTTAAACACACTCAAGCTAGCAATACCAAAATTTCTCCACCCCTTCTCTCTCTACAGTTGAGGAACTTGTGAATATAAGAAATATTTCTTATTTAAGTGATTGATTACATAAAACGTAATGTCACTTTATTATTCCAGCCTCTGATATTTCACACCCTCTTTTCTGTTGGGAAAGCATTGCATGTTTTTTTCTCTTTCTAATAGGTTAGTCATGATGACAAATGTCCTTTTCTGTTCTAGTACTAGGTTATAAATATCTTATTTTGATCATTTGTCAGCTAGTAAGCTGCACTTTGCTTATGCTGGGTTCCACTGCAGGTTGTGTGGATCTGTTTGATAACTGTAAGGGTATGCTTTGGAGCTGGTTAAAAAAATAACTTATATAGAGGACCTGCCCTTACAGCTGATGTGCATATTTATGCTTGAATGACAAGCATCTCCCTTTCATTTCTGAGACCCTATTAGATGAAGGTCAGTGGCAGACCTTGTAAAGGGGGAGCAGTTTTTCTCCCAGGGAAGATCATGGAGGTGCAGGGCGTGGCCAGGATTCCCTCTGTGTTGTGCAGGAGTGACCCAGGGGATACAAGGGACAAGGGCTGGGATGGTGTCTGCCCATACAGACCCAAATTGGGCAATATTTCCTGCAAAGTTATTGCAGTGCGCTTGAAGGGGTTTTTTCCCCCACACTCTGATAAAGGTGTATTGGGTGTGGGCAGCACTGATGGTAGCACACCCAGTGGCATTATCTCCCTGGGCATTCAGTGGCAGCTTTGTATCCTAACCAAGCACCCAGCAAGGTACTGCTCTTCCATGAAGTACCGAAAAACAATCAAAAATGAAATTATTGCTAACAAGTGAGGAGAGAGGGACATTTATAAATGCACTGTCAGGTAAAACAAATATCCCCTAGCTACAAGTTCTATGTTATTGTCAGTAATGGCTAGAAAACAAGCAAAAGTATATAAATTTATCATACCAGGGCATATGTAGTTGTAAGTGACATATGAAGCATGGAAATGGACTTGCATATTTCTGAAGTTCCCTTTGTAAGTTATTATTTTGATGTGTCTATCAGAGCTGCAGGGAGACTTAACACAGGCTAAGCATGGATAGAAACAGAGAATGATTTGGGGATTGGTGATAATTTGGTTTCAAAGCATTCTCTGGGGTTTTTCTCAAGTCTGGGGAAAATACGTGTGACAGGATTGAGACTTCAGTAATCAGAGATTTTCTGGAGAAAAATGAAAACATATTTGGCTTGCATCAGTGCAATTGCTGCAGGGACCACTTAGTTTAATCTGAGCTTGTATGGATTTGGGAAAATATAGTTGCTTAGCATTACAGCTGTATGGATGCCCTCTGTCTCTTTTCCATCACCTGGGGAAAATGCCATTTAGGAAATCCTTTGGTTTCATGCTACTACTTCAGGCTGCACAAGAAAGAAGTGGCCAAGTATCAAAGGGTTGCAGGAGGTGAACCAGTTTGCATCAGCTAGAAACACTCCTCCTGTAAGTCCAAGTGTGAGGCAGTAAGGGGAGGAACAAGCATGTCTGTGGACACACAGAAGGTTTTAGTAGCTAGGACAGCCAACCCTGCACTTTTCATAAGCACTAAATTCAACGAGTTTGCATTTATCAGTACAGTGTGCCTCTTTCCTGAGCCCTTTGCTCCTGCCTTACACAGCAGGAGCATGAATGCTCCTGACATTTGGGTCATTTCAGCAATATCTAAATTTTTGTTAGGCTGTCTGTTGAGGTAATGCTGCAACTGATTCAAGATCAACCTCACTCTGGCATTTAGGAATTTCAGCATATATGCTAAAATCTATATCACATAGAAATTAAATGCTTCATAGTTGTAATCCCGTGACACTGCCCCACAGAATCTGGGTTGCCCCCATGTCACAGGAGTGATGGCTGGGGCACTAAGGGTCCTGGAGATCACCCTGGCTGGGGTAGGAGAACCCTGCACTCCCAGCATGCAGCCTTGCTCTCAGCACTGCCACAGACAGCAGCCTCTTGGGACGTGCCCTCTGTGTCAAAACTTTCCAGACCGGTTGTGTTTTTATTATATTAACATCATAGATAAAAGCAAAGCTTTCGTCTTGCAGGGATCAGCCCATGCCCTGAAGTTCACTTCTGGATCTTGGCTTTTCTACTGGTCAGGGACGTTCTCACCCTGGATGTTTTACTCTCCTTTTGAGTTAAAATATGTAAGTGTCCACACAGACCATATGTTATGTGGTACATACTACCTCACCCTCCAGCTGTACCATGCAAGTATCTGTGCCCACCACTGATTCCTAAACCTGAATAGTGCTGGTTTCTCTACACAGTGAAACAAAAGTATGTAATGAATGTATTGTATGTGGCATCAGAATCTGTCCTTTAGAGGGCAAATAGGTCGAGTTCAACAGAGGTTAAATCATAATAAATTCCATCCACTCAAGCATGCACATCCCACTTAAAACTCTGCAGAGCGAGGCAAGCACCTCATTGTCTGTGCTTTAGCCTCTGGCCAGAGTGGCATTTGCACTGTGATATTATATACAGATAATTATAGCGTGTATCTTTTCAGAACACGGATTCCATAAGCAAAGAAATTGCAGGAATTATATTATTCATCAGATACAAGCAGGCCATTTTCTTTTCTTTTCAAATGTTCTACTTGTGAAGTTATTCTGCACCTTTGCCTGAGTTCAGTAATACTGCTGCAGAGATTTAGCTTGTTTTGTTTGATTTGGATTTTATTTGCTCAGCATATACTGCTTATGACCCAGGTTCTCATTTGGTAAATACTGGTGTGATGAAGTTCACATTGTGGATGGACTTAGATCCCTTATATCTCTTTGCACAAACAAAAATTTGTGCATGAGGGAGAAACCTCCTCTATGGTGTTCTCACTGATACTCTGACAGCCACATACTGTTGGTTTCTTAGCAGAAGCAGCCCTTTTTCTTCCTCTCTCCAGATCTTAACATCTCATCTACAGCTACTGTTTACTGGATGGAGGATGTGATGAGGGAACCAGTGGTTTTGCATGTTGCTTAAGACATCTTTGGTAGAGAGCCATCAAAGTGCTCTCTACGCACAATACAGAGTAAAAAAGTAGCTCCTGGAGGACCAAGATGAAGTCTTTTTGGAGCTTGTTATGTCTGCAGCTTCACAAGCAGGGGAGCTCCTCTTGACTATTTGCTTCTGCCCCATGCTGTTTCCAATGCATGGGGCACCATGGTGAACCAAAACAGCGAGTTTTCCTGAGCTAAAAATACCATCTCTCTAGTTATTTATTTATTGTCCTATATCATTTGTAGCTTGGATCAACTCTTTGGCATGGTTCCCTGAGGGGTCCCATGGGAGAGGGAGAGGGAGAAGTGCAAGAATAGCCATGCCCTCTGACTGCTGCATCAGCCTTGACCTAGTAAGCAGTGAAAAAGTCTGTGTTTCTCAGGACGGCTGGCCCAAGTTCAGAGCTCCAGCACTTGTCTGATCCCAAGAGAAGCACATTCAAATGAGTGCAGTTTATCTTAGGCACTGTTTCAGTGAGCTGGGCTATTTTGTTGTATGGTCTGACCAGTGCCAAGCTGCATAGGGTCAATCAAGGGCACAGGTGGCCAGGAGGATGCCACCGGAGAAAGCTCCTCCTTCCACCTGTCCTTTGGTTCTTTTATGTAGCATAAACTCTGCAGCTTTTGCATTGAGCCTGTCTTGCATATCAGGGCAGATCTTTGCTGGTAACCTCAGAGGTGCAACAAGTGCATCAGGTCATCTGTGGACCCTGAAGACCATAGCAGGATGACTTACATGTTTTTATTTCTGAGAGCAGTCTAAATTGCACCTGCTCCTTCATTGCATTGGAGTGCTTTCCAAAATCACACTGTTCTAAAGATCAGATATGAGACACCTAAACCGAGCATCCAAGTTGAGGTTTTGAACAGTCTGAGAATGTCTGTTATTACTGTTTTTTCCTTGGTTGTAGGATAACATTGCTTAAAATTCAGGATGACCTCTGAGACAACTCCTTGACTTTTCCAGTCCGTTCAAAGCCTCTTCACCCCTGTCCCCAAAACCAACACATTTTCCAGAGCAGACTAGCCATATGACAGTATATCTAACTTTCAAAATGTGACCACTCTGCAGAATAAAAACCTACCTGTGACTCTGGCTGATAATTTGTGGTTCTTGCCTTTGAAGCAGATAGCAAATACAGATTTGAAGTATGAACACTATGCAACTGTTAAATTTGAAATTGGAACAGAAGCTGGAACAGAAATTCTCACTTAGACTTTCTAACACAAATGTTAAGAAATTCAGAAATTCAAAGTATATAAAAAGGGTCAAGCAGCTTAGATGATGTACTCACAGCCCCCGTTGTACTCACAGGGTTCCCATTTACCAGCAGTTGCCACTCTGATTCCAAACACTATAATGTATAATGAGAAATAACTCAGGAATGTGAGTGAATAGCCTTGCTTTTAAACATGGTCCAGAGTATTTAATCTGTTGTCACTGTAGCTCCTAATGATGATGATTGTGCTGAGAAGTACCACGTGTTCGGTGAATAGTTTTGATGATTGGCAAGTGTGTTTTTATCACTGCTATGAAGTTATTTTTCCTACTAATAAAGCATCAGTTGTTCGGTAAATCTTCAACAGGTGGTGTCTTTTGTTTCTAGAACTGAAACATATTTCCAGCTTTGTCAAGAGTCTTCGTTATTTGCTTTGCAGAACCCCAGTTTGTGATTGGTGCTTCTTCAAATTATGGCTCTGCAGAAGTATTGTTTCATGTATTCATTTCTCCAAGTTAAAAGAATGCAATTCTTTCAGTTATGGAAAGGTTTTTTCTGTTATGGAAAGCTGTGCAGTCAGGCTGGAGTTGCATTGTGCAATGAGATTACAGCCTCCTAACAGCTCCCACTGAAGAGCAAAGCTGAGCTGAAGGAACCCCTGGAAGGGGTTGTGAAGTTTTTTACCACATTGTCTTCTGCATCCTTCGCTCTGTATTAACATAACTGAGAGCCGTGTTCATTTGAGCTCTGTAGGGAACAACTGTATGAGTACAGAATTTTTGAGCGTTGTGTATGGTGTTTTTTCTTCAGAGCAATTTTGCATTTTGCTCATAGATTGCAATCAAATTCAATAGTGATAACTTTTTTCAGTTCCTCTAGATTTAATAAAGTAGAGTAATATAATTTCAGATGGGGACTAATTTTTCCATCATGCTGTTATAAATGTTTGGAATCTCAGTGGTGCTCTGTGTGACACCTCTTCCTTCCCCACCAGGCAAAAGTGGATTTGAGTGCCAAAGATAAATATGCCAGAAAATCTCCTGAATCTGTCATTTCCCAAAATATCAGAGTGGCAAGAGATGTGTAAGCCCTGGAGGTTCAGTTAGACCTTAAAACCCAGATTTGTAGCTTAAGGCGTCCTTCAGGAAGCCCCCCCTTCCTCCCTCTGAGCTTACAAGGAGACCCAATGCCCCTGAAAGTAGTGTAAAATAGGTCCTCAGGGAAATCACCTTTGGTGATACCCAGCAGCATACCAGTTTCAGTAGCGTTCAATGGAACTCTATCAATGTCCTCTCCTCAGGAACTGAGTTATGTTTGTGATACAGAAAGCTTAGTGCTACCTATGTACAAAAGCGTCCAATTGAAGTTTTTCTATAACAGAAAGTGATGGAGGGTTATTCCAGCTCTAAATTCTGGTGCATCTCTGTCCTGGGGAAACACTGCATACGTCCTACACTATTGCCATTAGAGTCATGATAGATAATGTTCTTGTTTTTTATGAAGCTGATGCTTAACTTACTGTGGTGCTTTTAAAGATAAGTGGGCAACAAGTCTTTGCCCTGTAGTTACTCTTCTTTTCCTTCATGGAGCTTTCTCCTTTCCTCCACAGTTTGTCAAGGAACAAATAACAAGCTGACCCAGCTGGGACATGTGGAAGACCATTTCACCAGCCTGCAGAGGATGTACAACAATTGCGAGGTGGTACTCAGCAACCTGGAGATTACATACGTGGAGCACAATCGTGACCTCTCCTTCCTGAAGGTTAGTGTTTCTGGCCAATGGGGCCTTCTCTGCTACAACAAATTCTACTCCATTTTTTAAGTGGAAAGAATCAGCTACTGATGAAATTCTGTGGTTATCCAAAAACATAGCTAGCTAATGTCAGAGGAATTGCAGCTCACCGTCTAGGCATACCTGTAGGCTGCAGGATGCGCCCAACCCTACTGTAAAAATCAGGTACTTGGAGAAATAGCTTTTCAAGCACTTGCCAGCCTGTGCTGGGTGCCATGCAGATGGCTTTCTTCTTATTTATAATCACAATTACATCCTTACCCATTACCTCACTTCTCAGAGAGCAGAAGGCTTTCTGGTGCTGTTGGACAAAGCAAAGCAAAAAGCGCGTGGGAAATTTTGAAGTGTGGAGGCCTTTTCCCTGCCCTCCAAACTGCTATCCCTTCCCCTGCTATGGTGGTGAGTGCCTCTCCAGCCTGAAGTGCTCACACCCTCAGCAGGCAGGCAGGTCCTGTGCAATAACTTCCCACATGGATTCTTGAAGTGATCTTCAAGATAATCCCCTGTGGTTGACACATGGGCTACTCCCATCTCAACATTCGTTTTGTGCACAAGTTCATGAGCAATTACAGCAAGCTGAGGAGGGAATGGATAGGGGATGGATGTTAAAAATGCAGCCATGGTATGGAGAGGAGCCATGGCTGGTGTGGGGGCCTCCAGGTTCTCCACCAGCAAATAACAAGATCAAAAAATCTATAGTTTGAACATATGGGTTACAAATACGATAGTATTGCCATTCTTCTTTCCCAAACACAACTTGACTATGGAGCTCAGAGTTCCAAGGAACATAATGAGTCTCTTGAAAATGCACTGGTAGTCTTCATGGAAAAGAAAAATATCCTAAGTAGTAGCCTGAAGGTTTTTCACTTGTGGTGATTTTTGCAGGGGATAGAAATGCATACATTTCACAGTGCAAGACAGGAATTAACCCACATGCAGGAACAGTACCTCACTTGTCTTTTTGTCCTGTAAAGGTACATATTATTTAAAAAGGAGAAGGCTGCCTAATCTTCCCCTCTGATGAGCAAGGGAAGGGGCACAGAAAAGAGAGTGTAAAAGCCTGAATCAGATGGCATGTCTGTGCTGCCAGTTGTTGAAGGCTAGGCAAATACTTATGGGAAGCATCACATTTAGATGCTGTTTCATGCATGCTTGCCCTCTTCTCCTGCATCCGCTAGTTGGCCCCACTTATCCTTGCTTGGGGACAGAACAGGGTAAGTCTTTGGAATGACTCCCTGGTAGCTGCTCAAAGGGTGAGTTTATCCATGCTTAACCAGTGAAGTTTTTCACGTAGTCCCTTTTTTGTTCTTAGGTTTATTTAACTTTAATGAGATTAGGTGGTCTATCATTCCTTAAAATTGAAAGATTGGAGGAGTGGGGGGAGGAAAGTGATTATTGAAGAGTACTGTGGATTAACCACCTTGTTTCTTCTGTTCTCTCAGACGATACAGGAGGTTGCAGGCTACGTGCTCATTGCACTTAACATGGTGGATGTCATTCCCCTAGAAAACCTCCAGATCATCCGAGGCAATGTGCTGTATGACAACTCTTACGCCCTGGCGGTTTTATCCAACTACCACACAAATAAAACCCAGGGACTCCGACAGCTGCCAATGAAGAGGCTTTCAGGTGAGACACGGGCAAACCTCTAAAGCCAACTTCAGCTGCTAGCTTATTGGTGTCAAGATCTATTGGAGATTGCCTCTTAAAGTCATATGCCATCAAACCCCACTTTAAAAGCAAGGATTTGAATGTAGTTTCCTAATTGCTTTCCTGCTAGCCAGTCTCCTGCAAAAAACAAAGAAAATTCATCAATTCAGTCATTTTTGTTCCCGAAACTGGCAAAGAAGCATTCATTTCTTATTTTGTATTATTGGATTCCAGTGCATACATACCAATATTTTCTGGTAGATCCCTGTGGGAACTGGTGATATGTGTGTTGGTGTCTCACACAGTCTCTGGCTGTGCACACCAGCAGTACCACAGCTGAGCCCTGTGGGCCCTAGAGGTGGCACCAGGCAGAAGGCTACAAGTAGTGTCATCTTTGTGGCATCCAAGAACAACCAGCTCTCCAGAACCCATCAGTCTGATCGTGGTGTTAGTTATACCATCAGGAGTGTTGATTCCATGCAGATTGTTCTTTTCTGTCAGTGTTGTTGACTGAGGTGGAGAAAGATGTGTCTTATTTCTCTTTCTTTAGATCAGAGAAGTTTTGGGGATGTCTCTGGGGTAAATTAGGGATTTGCTTCACTTAGCTTTTTTTTTTTTCTGTAACAGAAATTCTCAATGGAGGTGTTAAAATCAGCAACAACCCCAAACTATGCAACATGGACACTGTTCTTTGGAATGACATCATCGACACAAGCAAGAAGCCTCCCACCGTGCTTGAATTTGTGAGCAACCTGTCCTGTGAGTATTAACTTACTGAGAATGTTATGTGTCCCCTTCCATTTCAGAAAGTAAAATGGATATCCCATCTTTCATCTGCAGTGGTTTCCTGGTCCAAAAATTTCTAACGAAATTTAACAATAACACCAACCCCTGTTCATAGAGAAGTGCATTCATTTCTGCACCACTGGCCTAAGATAGAATTTTTCATGATGATTAGGTCCTTAACTCATAGCTCAGCAAAGTTCTTGAGAATGTTTCTCTTGGTTTAAGACAGTACTCTGCATATGTGCTCTTCAAAGACAGCTCAAAAAAATGTTTTGTTTTGCTTTCCAGCAATCTTATGTTTACAGTGTAAGGCTCTGGTCTAGAAAACCCATATCGGTACCTTCATGGAATTACTTGAAACCTTTTTAGAGCCAAGGCCCAAGTTGAGTGCTGTAAAATTTTCCTGTTTTGGGCTGCACAGATTACTCTGGCAAAAGTAACAATAAACAGGTAGATAAATCTGATGCTTCAGATCAACAGGGAGATGAGGGGATATTTAAAAGTTTGTATAGCATATGCTTGGAGTGGGCTCAAGCTAATCCTTCAGTGTTATGAGTCCCTCATAAAATCCTCAGTCATTTCACAGAAGGGAGGGTTTATTTTCATTTGTGAGCATTTCATTTCTGGCACTATAAATTGGCAGGAAAACATATTTTCTTTATCTTCTTCCAGTTGCATAATTGCCTGAGAGCTAATAGCCAACTTCTGTGTTGACTTATTTTTCTGCAGAGCCCTGGCGTAATCAAGGAGTTGCAAACTATACATGTCAGCACAGGAGTTTGGCTCTGGACAGCACAGAAATGTTAACCTTTAACTTTTAAGCTTTTTTTAAAAAATAATTCTTTGGTCCCACACAGAATCAATCAAGTATTGGCATTTGTCCAGCTATTTGATGGTTGATGGCAGGAAGGAGAATCACATGTTGTTAGGGGGAAGAAACACTCTAGTAGGAAATGCCTTTTAAATGTAGTGAATTCCACATTAATCTGTTAAAACAGCCTTTTTGGCTTTAATAATAATCCCATAGTCTATTTAAAATAAGTTGTTTCTCTGGACTTTGCTTGTCAGTAAGAGAAAGAAGAAGAAAGGAGTCAGGAGGGAGGGATGGGAAAGAACCCAGCACTGAACCCTTGAGGTCAGGCAAGATGTCCATCCATCGTGCCCACCTCTCCATCGATTGTTCATCTGCAGCATAGTCCTGCACCAAGGAGTATTTTTGGCGGAGGATGGGAGGAGGGCACGAGGCAGACAAGTCAAATTACTTTGTGGCTGGCAGTTGCCTGTGAATCCAGTTGGATTTGTTTTCTTTTTAGAACTTCGTTGTTCAGAAACACTGATTTACATGTGGCCTATAGAGAGCAGCTGGCACATGCCCGACTGCAAGCCAGTGGTGACTTGCCATTGCATGAAAACCCCAGCAGAAGGGCCAGCCGGGCAGTAGCTGAGATTCTGGTTCCTGGGAAAAAAATGCCTCTTTCGTAAGCTAGACTGGCTGGGTATTGTGTTCGCTTGCTCAAAGGTGTGGAGGTGGAGAGCTGCACGTAGGAAACCAGAGGTGAACAAAGGATAATGAATTAAGCTCTCAAATTTGTTGAGCACTGTTATATAGGTGCTTCCTACCCTGGTTTATCAAGAAGGAAATCTCAAATCATTGTTTTCTGTTGTTCATGGTACACTGTTGTTTTCTTTGTTTGCAGAATGTTATACTCTCTCTTGTGTTTTAGGTCCCAAATGCCATCAGAACTGCACAGAAGACCACTGCTGGGGCCCTGGTGAACAAAACTGCCAGAAATGTAAGCCTGCAGATTAGTTAAGAAATAGCTTGTGTCCTCTAACATACATACTACATTTCTGTCTACTGAAAAGCTAACCATAATTATGCAGGTAGGATGTTTGCCTGATACTAAGAGAGCAGCAGAAATGTCCATTTACAAATGCTTGAGATTTTGCAAAGGTTTATTTTTCCTAAAGTAAAGGTTGAGGAGGAACACCATGTCAGTTTGTTTCACTGCTTCATTATTCCTTTTTTCTATAAAAAGTGGGGAAATACATTGGGTTTTGTTTTATGAAAAGTTCAGTGAAAAAACTGCTGATCTAGGCATAATGCAAATGGAAGCATTTTCCATTGCAAATAGTCACCTGAACCTAAGCTTTTTGCCTGCAAATATCAAGCCAAATTTGTATGACTTAGAGCTTGAGGAAAGAGGAGCATATACCTTTTCTGTCTTCATTTAGTATAAGCTTAGGTTTTTGTCAGTCTGCTCCGCAGTTTGGCTCTCAGGGTAGACAGTGGCTGTGCATACAAAATCCTTCCTGGGTTCATTCCTGCAGCTGAGGCTGCACAGGTGTCCCAGGACCTTGTGGAACCTCAGGTCTCAGCCCTGCAAGCTTCCAGCACTTACAAACCCTCACTGGAATCAGGAGGTTGACAAGTACATAAAACAAAATCTTTTGTGGGCTCTTACTCACCTCTCCAGGCATTTGAGAATCTGGCCAACTGAAAATGTATCCCACATTTCCATATGTGGGAAAGTTTGGGGGATACATCTCTTTCTCCTGAAAATGAACGTGGGATTTTCTGTATGAAGTAAAAATGTTTGATGTAATACATGTTTCCAGCAGGAAAATCTAGTAGATAGTTATCAAAGTGATGAGGTTCTTTATTTCCCTGCAAATTTTTATTTTAAAATTGTGTCAAAATGCTGTTCATGTAGAACAATGTGCCTTTTATTCCCCTATTTCTAGTTGAATGGAGAAGTAGCTATCAGAGAAGCTAATACATACTGTGGAAATAATCTGTTTCCTTGAAAATATACTGCCTTGCTTACAGGCCTACAAGAAAAATAAAATAATACAGTTTGGATACAGAATTGTGTAATGGAGAAAGAATATATGACTTTAAAAAATCACTGTTACATAGCCTGTAGCAGGCTATTTTTCGAAATAATTTTCTGTTAATTAACAACCACAGTTTTCAGACTTACAGGAATTCCTGATAATATTGTAACTCATTTGTGCCAACTGTGAAGTTGATAACAGTTAGCACAGTGCACAGCTGAAATGGTCAGGGTGCTGTAATGAAGCAGAGTAGCCATCAGGTTCTTCGGGCACCTTTTGCCAGGCTCTGTGGGTCAGTAATCATTTTTTTAGAGAACAAACAATCCCGTTTTGGGTCTCTGGTACAAAAACATGCTAGCCATTCATTTCTGGGGTGAAACAATCTTTTGTTTTTAAAAAAACAATTTTTTTAAATTGTTCTGATTATCTTTTTCTCTTCTTTGATGTTCAAATGGAGAAGATTTCCCAATGCTCAACAAAATGTTGCAGGCAGTTTTTGCTTCCCTGCAAAAAGCTGGACCAGGGCCAGTTCTTCCTTTGGGTTGTTGCACTGGTGCAAACCCTGAGGGAGTTGTTTAATGAAGATAAAATTTGGCCAAGGAATTAAACGTTAAAGAAAAATAATTCAATATGCATATGAAATCTGCTTGCTGAGTGAGACTCCTCTCTCTCTACAAATTTCAGAAATATTTTAGTGCATTTAAGGGACATTTTACAGCACCACACCAACAACATACAGTTCCTAGTTATAGTATAGAGCCCTGGCAGTTCTGTCACATTGTTTTTCCCAAAGTTAGCACCGATTATAGTAAATTTTCTCAGTGAAATGGAGACAGATTCTACCCTCTTGGCCACTTATAAGATGCAGTGGCTCCACAGAGTTTTACTTGGTCTAGGCATGGAAGCAACGGGGTTGTTCTTTCTAAGCAGGACATATTTCCTGGCTGGGATCAGAGTTCTTAGCACCTCGTAAGAGCCAAGATAATTACAGGCTGAACATGACCCCTTCTTACCACCACCCACACTTGCTCTCACCCCTCCCAAACTTTGGCCTTAAATGAGGACAGAATGTCCCATGACGGAAATCTAGCACATAACCTGCACCAGACCCTTCCTCCATATTTCTTGATCTCATTGCAGGAAGTACAGCTGATGGTTTTCATTTTTTCTTGTCTCTTCCAGTAACAAAAGTCATCTGTGCTCAGCAGTGTTCTGGGAGGTGCAGGGGCAAGGTGCCCAGCGACTGCTGCCACAACCAATGTGCTGCAGGGTGCACAGGGCCTCGGGAGAGCGACTGCCTGGTAATGATGCTACACCACCACCATAATAGCTTCAGTCCCTGGCACGGCAAGCAGGGCTTTCAGCTGCATGTCCCCTAGCCTTCTCCAGCCCCAGAAGGCCTCCTGAGAGATGCTGACCTGGAGGGTGTTCCAGGGCTTCCGTGAATGAGTGGTTGGTGGGAGGGAAGATGACAAGAGCTTCACAGCACCCTTAGCTGGTCTTTGCTGACTCTGCCCATGGACAGAGAAGAAGCAAATGGAGCTTCTTTAAGGAATAAAGGTCCCGTTGCTTTTCCACAAGAGTTTCAGGGGTTTGGTGCACGCTATGGTTTCAACTCTTCCCCGTGTTTGCGCTACACTTAATTCTGAATTAAGTGACATCTGAGTAATGACCAAAGAAATCATCCAACCTGGATTTTATTGTTACCTCTATTCCTGGTTTTCTTTTAAGATGGCTTACTGTGATGCCCTTACTGGCTCACAGGGAAGACAGTTACTCTTTCTCATCTGGAAAGCCAGGGGAGAAGAAAGGGAAAAAGAGAGTCATTATTAATTTAATGCAGATTTAGATTGGAAGAACCAACTTGCCCTTCATGAATGCCTGCTAAATTGTTCATTACCTGCAGCCAAATATAATGGCTTCAGTTTAATATTTAGCCAGAAAAGTCAGTAATTGGCAGGAAAGGACTTGATTTGATTTACGTTATTAAAAAGTGGCCAAGAAAAGTACGGTTTGTCTTGATCTGGTTGCTGCTTGTAGGGAAAATTTTTCTGTCTAAGGCATGCAGATTTGCTCCTGTTCCCACGTGAATCCCAGCAGCTCTCCACCAGAGTGCCAAGGTTTCTTGTTCAGAAAAAGAAAAGCTCATCGTTTCTTTTAAAAAAAAATAATGAACTCCATTACTCAGCCTGAAGCAACATTTTACCTTCAAAGCCTGAGGGACCATCCCTGTAGCCACTTGGGGTTTCCATTAAAGCTAAGCAGGAAGCAGATGAGGCCATCAGAATGTTTTAAAGACCTAATGTAAAATCACTGTCACTTTTAAGGAGAAGGTGATGCCTTAAAGTGGCTACCTAAAAACAGTGACCAGACAGGAACAAAGGAGTAAAGGTGGTATTTATTTGAAAGGCCTTCAGGTGTACACTTCGGGGTCCAGAGGTCCTGCCTCAGTGGATCCCAAAATGGGCCCCCCGTCACGAGTGCTTCACACTTTTATAACAATATCAATTCACCAACCAGAATCCAGCAAATGATGTGACTCCCCCCAAGCCTGCCCCCTCTTCCCAAGATGATGGTTTACAGTTCTTGTTTCGGGATGTCCTTGGAGGGCAAGTTAGAGGTTTTGTTATGTCTATCTTCACACAGAGAACAGCACAAGAAAACAGCATCACAGCACCTAGCAAGCTACAGTTACACTAGCAGTACAGAATCTGAAAAATGTAAAAGTTAAAACCTAAGGCATCAAAGGCAGTTTAATGGGTGCTGTTGTTCAATGACAGGCATGCCGCAAGTTTCGGGATGATGCTACGTGCAAGGATACGTGTCCCCCACTGGTCCTGTATAACCCCACCACTTACCAGATGGATGTGAACCCTGAAGGAAAATACAGCTTTGGAGCCACTTGTGTGAAGGAATGTCCACGTAAGTTCATTTCAGGTTGCAGACCCAGAAGAGGTAGGGGATTGAAGAAAAGTGGGAAGGGTTGTGGCTTGGTAAAAGAGCACTTGTTCTCTTCAGCTTCTGTGGGGACTGAGAACAGGTGACAAAATGAGCCTCTTCAAACAGTCTGCATCCATCACCTTGCCTGATATTTAATCTCTGCATTTTGACTTCAAAAAATTTTTCTCTTGGTGAAGAGAAAGGCATCTTCTGAAAACCATTAAAACAATGGCTGTATGGGATCAATCTTATAGATTACCAAAGCATTATCAACTCTTAACTGGTTCTTAATTAGGACTGTTAAAAAGTAATTGGTTTTTACACTCGCTTGCAAGGCCTGTGATCATGGTTTTCTCTACACATGCTTGCTTTTCCTTTCTTGCTGTTCCATTTCTGTATTTTTTTAATCCATCGAGACTTGAAGGTTGCTTTTTCCTTCTGTGACCATTCCCCTCTCTGTAAAATGGTGATAGCACTGTACGTTCGTCTACCTTCAAATGATGTTTGTGAGTATTTGTAGTTAGTGCCTGTACTTTCCTGAGTGTGCCAAAAGCTCGAATCCCCTTTTTCTTACAAATATTGAAGTGCTTGTCTGGCCCCCAAATCATCCCTCTTGTATTTCAGTCACCTTTGTATCCCTTTTTTTTCCAGACAACTACGTGGTGACAGACCATGGCTCCTGCGTTCGCTCCTGCAATGCTGATACTTACGAAGTGGAAGAAAACGGTGTTCGAAAGTGCAAAAAGTGTGATGGGCTGTGCAGCAAAGGTATAAAAAGCATGGAACAACCCAGTAAGGCTTTGAGATGATAGAGAACTTACTAGATAAAGTGCAGGGAGTTCTGAGCTTAGTTAAGTGCCAATTCAATATAAATCAGATCCAGTGATATTTTGGAGATACGACAAGTGGTTTGATCTTGTCTGATGACTGTGGAGCATGCTCTCCAGATGGGATACACCACAAGTACAGCAGATAAACTGTGTGTTGCGTGCATGTATATCTTGCACGTCAGCCTTCACCTCCATTTGTCCTTCCCAGTGTCTCATCAAGGGGAATGGAAATGGGACAAGGAGAGAAGGGAATGTGCCAGAGCCTGTGTGCAGATATGCTCAGACCAGAGCTGCACAGCTGGGCAAGCAGGAAGCAGTTATCCTGTGGCACTTTCTGAAAAGCAAAAATAGGCAAAAGATCTATGAAACTCATCTTAGAGTAGTGGTAGGTTTGACCATACGGGGATGCTTTTGGAACTCATGGCACCTCCATGTTTCTACCTTTTCATGCGACTGGGCTTCACTTTTATCCCCCCTAACTTATGTATCTCTCCTTTAACAGTGTGCAATGGCATTGGAATAGGTGACCTTAAAGGGATCCTCTCCATAAATGCCACAAATATCGACTCCTTCAAAAACTGTACCAAGATCAATGGGGACGTCAGCATTCTCCCAGTTGCATTTCTAGGGTAAGTTACCTGCTAGCCATTAAGCACTGAAAGAGAAGGGCTAGAGAAAATCCAGACTAAGCTGTTCTTTTCCCAATTTCTCACTCTGTTTGTTTCAGTGATGCCTTCACAAAGACCCTACCCTTGGACCCCAAGAAGTTGGATGTCTTCAAAACAGTCAAAGAAATATCAGGTTAGCAGTGAGTTTTAGCTGAGATATTTTTTGACTGATACTGCCAAAAACACAAAGGGGGAGGAGGGAAATTTTTTAAGCACATGAAGAAAAGTGCATGCAAAGTGTTTCTTGTCTCTGAGCTACCAAGGGTCACTCTTAACCAAGGTGGTCAGCAGCACCTTGCCAGCATTACGCCCACATAACCCATACTGGTCTTCCATCCAAGGTGTGTGGTTTGGCCAGAACATCCCTTCTGCTGAACTGTCAGCCCTAGAGAAGAGTAAAAGCAGTGGAGATCCTCAGCCACCCAAGAAGCATGTGGTGATGCAGAGGCGTGCCACTCCAGCTAAAAAAAGCCAAGTGTGTTTCTATTTGTGGAAAACCTTTCAGCAGCTCCTTAGGGAAGCGTGCTCAGTGGCTTGCATCATCCTTACGGAGACACCCTCTCCAGCCTGAAGAGCTCTTCCTTGGGGTGAATGTGTCTCCGTGAACACAAAGCAGCCAGCAGAGCGCTCAGCCACTGTCTTGCACCAAGTATCAATTAAAAGTAATTGTGTTCGGCCCATTGTGAAATGAATGTAACATTGGGGCTGGGTCTACAGACATGACCTCAGTTCTCCTTTTCTTTCTCTCTCACCTGTGAGGTTCCCTTCAGGGTAGCAATGACTAACTGCAGAGCTTCATACAGCAGCCTGCAATTTTCCAAATTTTCCCCTCCCTCCCGAGCACCTCAGCTGAGTGGGGAATTCTGCTTGCCTCAGCAAAACCACTGCATTTATTAACAAAACACACTATTCTGCTCTGTTCCTGCTTTTCAGTTTTCCTCTTCCCTGAGGTCAGCTGAAAAATGGGATGGAGTGCTGCCTTTCTTCCACATGTCCAGAGCCTGCAGCCCCTCAGCCAGGTTATATCCTGGCAAGAGCTGTCATTGCTGGTGACTCGGTGTGGCAGGATGTGCGGCTCGCCGACATGCTCTGTTACGCTCCTAAGCCCTGGTGATGGGCTAAAAAGTAAACTGTTTATAAAAGGGGGTTTAAAAATATCTCCTGGCTCCCTAAAATGTCATGCTAGACTTTGAGATCCTTCAGATAAGCATAGGGAAAGCACAAGCTCCTTTTCCTGGTGCAGGATTTGCTACAGGAGAAGGTTCTGCTGCCAGTACTAACGGTGAGTTTATTTCCATTATGATTATTTTTTAATCTTCTTTTCCTCTTTCAGGATTTTTGTTGATTCAAGCCTGGCCTGAGAATGCTACTGATCTCTATGCTTTTGAAAATCTGGAGATTATACGAGGCAGAACAAAGCAACAGTAAGTAAATCATGTGCCACAGTGACTCTAAGAGAAACCCTGTTTCAAGCTGCTCTTGTCTGAGCACACCAAGGTTGCAAGCAGTGTGAGACTCAGGTGTCCCAGAACTGATGCAGAATGGGGCAAGGGCAAGGAGTAGAGCACCATCTTTGTAGCATAGATAATGTGCCCTGGGGTTAAAGACCCTCGGCCCTGTGCTGTGTGTGGAGGGCTGCCCTGAGCCTCTTTTCAGGACCAGGATGTTCCCCACCATCCTGGAAGCACAAGCAGGACAGAAAGTGGTCTTTACAGTCTGGGGTAAGTTACAATGTGATCAGAAGCACTGTGGGATTTGCAGTAGTGGGACAGTTATGCATGGAGGCTGCCAAGCAATGCAGACACCAGCAATGCTTCCGAGTGCCCTCCTAAGCTTACCCCAAGAGGAAGAATGACTTGATGGACAAGCACAAAAATAATAGCTCCTTTACCTGCAACCATTGTTCTACATCATTTACTCGTCAGAACACGTGTGTGCTGCCAGTTTTAGCTTAAAAAGCCCTTGCAAAACCAGACGTGAGTATTGCAGTTGTTACGTAATAGGCATGTCATAGGCATTAAGTTTACAGGGCTGAGTAGAATCTTGCTTGAAGAAAATGCAACAACACACATTTTACAAGTGAAAGAAAAACATGCTGAGTAAACCTTTCTTACTAATTACCTTTCTTGCATGTTTTTTCTATTTGTCCATCTCCATTTTAGTGGCCAGTATTCCCTTGCCGTTGTTAACTTGAAAATACAGTCCTTAGGGCTGCGCTCCCTCAAGGAAATAAGTGATGGAGATGTTGCCATCATGAGGAACAAGAACCTCTGCTATGCTGACACCATGGACTGGCACAGCCTGTTTGCAACTGAGAGCCAGAAAACGAAGATTTTACAGAATAGAGATAAAAATGAGTGTGGTAAGTCAGTGCCTGCATTCCTGCTCCCCTCCAAAGCTCGTGCTGAAATGCAAGAGCAAGCTTGCCTTTTCATAATTCAAGCAAGGCTTTTTTTCTCCCAGTTCCTCTGGCTGCAAAATCCATCAGTGATATTGCATTAATGAAGGTGGTAAGGGAAGAGTGGGATTTTTTTTTTCTTCTCACCAAAATGTGGACATGTTGTCCAACAGATTAGGAGCTTCTTCACTACTATGAGCATAGTGAAGCCTTGTCAGTTGAAGGACACAAAAGCCAGCTCCTAACATTGGCCTTTTTGACAAGGTCGAAGCTGTTGTTCAACCATACTGCTGTTGACTGCAGTGGTTCCTGGGCCAAAATCTAATTGTTTCTTTTTGTAGAATATGAATTTGTTGTATTTTAGAAATCTGTTGTAGAAATACAGAAAAGTTTGGGTGAGATGGGACTTTTAAAGGTCATGTAGGCCAACCCCTCTGCTGTGGACAGTGATGTCTTTCACTAGACTAGGTTGCTCAGTGCCCCATCCAATCTGACCTTGAACTTTCAGGGATTAAGCATCCACCAATTCCCCATGCAAGTCTGGCAATTCCCTATGCCAGTGTCTCATCACCCATTGTAACTTCATTATATCCATAAATCTACTTTTTCAATTTAAAAGCATTTCCCCTTGTCTTCTCACTACAGGCCTTAAAAGTTGTTTTAACTGCCCTTTAAGTACAAAAAAGCCCCAATAAGGTTTCTCCAGAGCTGTGTCTTTCCCAGGGTGGAAAACCCCAGCTCTCTCAGCCTGACTTAACTTTATTGTACATCAATTAAGCTGTCATAGAGGAGCTCATTCTTATTTTGAATGGCCAGAAGTCACTCGATTTCAGGCTTTGGGATTTAGAGAAGTCTGATTACTCCTCTCCACTCTACCAGAACCATTCACATCTGTTTTGGAACCAGCTGGGGAAAATGGTTGGTCAGATGGAGTGAGGATGGAGAGTCTGAGCTCTCTCTTGCCTTGACATTCATGTCTTTTCTTGTCTGTCTTTCTCTCTCAGCTGCTGCCAGGCATGTTTGTGACCCCCTGTGCTCAGATGTAGGCTGCTGGGGCCCTGGGCCCTTCCACTGCTTCTCCTGCAGGTTTTTTGATCGCCAGAAGGAATGTGTGAAACAGTGCAACATCCTTCAAGGGTAAGGTGTCTCAGGGGTGCTTTAGGTTTTGGTGGTGGTATGGGGGTTTTTGTTGTTAAAATGTGTTGTAGCTAGAAAGAAAGCGAGAAACTGGGTCTCTGGTTGCATGGGATTTCCCTGGCTTTGCAGAGATGTTGTGTGAACACCATACCTAGCTGAGGCACCTCTCCTTCCCCATTCTGTATCGCTTAGGAGTTTGCTCCTGACATGGTGACTGCTAAGAAAACATCCCCTTAAGCCCACAAGGAGACTCTCTGGAGGCCAAGGAGGCTAAGCCTTGGGCTTCCTTCCCATAAGAAAGAAAGGAGCTTAAAGCCCAAATTGTGACTGTCATGTCAAGTACACTGGATGAGAGCCAGAGCCATTTAGAGTCTCTGGGAGCTCAGTCATCCCCACAGCCAGGGCTTCACTGCTTGGTAGACTTCCTTACTGCAGAGGGACTCTTATATTTGCTGAGATGAGCAGTTCACCCTTGCAGTTTGCAAAGTTGCAGTCATGGCAGAAGGAACTTTTATCCAAAAATCACTGAGAGCAGCAATTTCAGGTAGAATTATTTCTTTAGCCTCACTTGGTCATGGGAAAAGTATTGCTGCTTTGTTAGTCAATTCAACAGGTGATGTAGGTGGAAAAGGCATGTCTAGCAGCAAAATTACAGGAATTTTTCAATAAATCTTTCAAAGTTTGACTTTTAAAGCTCCTGAGTATTAAGCAAGTACTTGTCAGGGTGTTAATGCCTCTGATGTTTGTATTTCTCTCGTGGCTTGCAGTTTAACAGCTGTCTTCTTTTTTAAGTGAATTCCCTCTAGCAGCTATTATAACCTGAAGGGCAGATCAGGGCATTTTTTTTTCTGTGTCAAATGATGGGTAGATTTAGTTTAATTAATAACACCATTACTTGAAGTGGAACAGTGTTATTGGTATTGAAACCATCTGTTCCCATCTTTCATATTTTAATGATTCATTGTATGTTGTAGAGAGGACATGAATTTCATTATCAGTGCCTTGCTGTTTAACTTTCCTAATTATTATTTGTAGCCTTGGAATCACTTGAACTGTTTTTGCTGATCTCTTTGCATCACTACCATTTAAAAGCCTCTAGAAATGGTTGTGAGTATTCTGTGGAATTAGCTTAAAAGGGAAAGTAAACTAATTTGTAGTGTGCAATCTGGAGTGCCATGTGTTTCAGTGTCAACCAAACTTCCCTTAGTCTTACGTCCTCCTGGTTGCACTGAGCAAGTGCTACTGGTGTAGCCAAGAGGGTCTCTCCTTCTGTCTCAGTACCATCATCATCTCAATCTGATGTGGAAAAATCTAGAAAACAAGAGAAGACCAAAGTTTAACACTTGCTATTCAGCCTGAGATTTAATTATTTCTCTTTTTTTTTGGTTATTGTTTTCCAGGGAGCCAAGAGAGTTTGAAAAGGACTCCAAGTGCCTCCCCTGCCACCCTGAGTGCCTGGTGCAAAACTCCACCATGTACAATGCAACCTGCACTGGACCTGTAAGAGCAGATTCAACTTAGGAAAACTGAGCCTTAGATAATTTATTAATATGTTCAGATAATCCTGAGGTCTCATTTTAACCCTGTTTGAGGTGGAGCAGAGATGGGGGTGGTTAGAAGTCAAGATCTTGGGGCAAGGGAGCAGGGTAGGAAACCTGAGGGTGTTAGTTTTATTTTGTGACATGTAATCCACAGTTGCAGACATTGTAGAGTCTTCAATATCTTTTGTATTTTTACAGAAAAAAAATACTTATTTTGGCAAACATGGCAAACATTTGAGTAACATGTAGCTACTCAGCTTGCAAGTTGGTGTGAACATGTTAGATCAAACTCAGATCTTAATTGCAAAAGTCCTTTTTTTTTTTTTTTCCTGGAGAACAGATCTCCTGCTTCCATCATACATCCACCTCTGTGCTATTGAACCACCCCCCACAGCCTCTGAGTGTTTGACCCTTGCCCATTGTTGTGGTTTAGGAATGATACTCCCCAGCCTAGTACTCCCACTTAGACTCTCCAAACCACAAGCTGCTCACTCCCTCCTTCCCACCTTTCCCCTGTGGCAGGCTGGAGAGGAGAATTGGAGGCATAGGAGGTGTAAATCATGGTTTGAGATAAGAACAATTTACTGGAAGCAGCAATGAGATAAGAAAGGGAATAGTTACAGCAACAACATGAATAACAGTGTACAAGAAAGGTGAAGGACTCACACGTGATTGCTCGGAACCAGCATTACCCCACTGTTCCCTCTACCATGCTTGCTCAACCAGAAGGAACCTCTTCTCCCCAGAAGAAAATCCTTTCCCTGGCCCCTGGCAATGACATGAGATGGTGTAGAATAATCCCCATGTCCTAGCCATGCCCCTTCTGGCTACTGCAAAAATTAACCCTGTCCTGGCAAGAACAAGGATACCCATCAGCAGTTTGAAGAGTCACTACTCAGTAATGTGAAGCATTTCCATCCTCCCTCCTAGCACCATGGCCTCAAGGAAATTATTTACATTATAAATTCCTTCAGGCAGTGACCCCTTGTTCCATATTTGCCTAGCATCTAGTAATCAGTCTATTATAGTGGCCCTTAGACATTACAGTGATTAAAATAATCTTCCTATAGCGTGTCTTACTGTAGTCCCACTGCAAACAGCACTGTGGATCTGGTCTGGTTTTTCTCCATAGTAGAATTTGACCCACAATTGCCAGTTCCCCTGCTTTAAAATATTTAGGTCATTCATGGTGCTGTTACAGTCTTAATAAAAACAGTTCTGCAAAAAATGGCCAAAGGCAATGCCTTTAAACACAAACTAAGTGCTTTTCAAAGTGGAAAACAAAAAATGCATGGACTCCTTGGGTTGTCTCCATCATCCTATGCTTCTCCCTAACAGAGGAAAGAACCTGTGCTGAGAAACCAGAAAAATCATGATTTGATGCCAGTATTTCAGGGAGGTGTCAGCAGGTCCAGGTACACTGTTTTAAATTGTGTGACAGTAGATTGTACCAGGTTGCAGCCAAGCTGTCTGCTTTTCAGCTAACCCCTTATCAAGGTGTCATTAAATTATTCCCCATTTAAAATGCAAAACACAAGTTTTCCAACCAGACAGAAGGCAGAGGGAAAAAAGAAGCAGCACTGTAATGCAAGAAAATATTAGCTTTAAGCAGCAGGAACTGCCTTTTGTATGGTCCATTCTACAAGAGCAGTTACTTGCAAGACTATCAGGTAGCAAGGTAATAAAAACAGACAATGCTGAAAACTTCCAGCAATGGAAGGCATTTAGATTTATCTTCTGAATTTCCTCCTGAATAGGCTGATTTAAGGGCATTATAAACAAGTTGTTTCTCTCTGCAGGGTCCTGACAATTGCATGAAGTGTGCCCATTTTATAGATGGCCCACACTGTGTGAAATCCTGCCCAGCAGGGGTTCTGGGCGAGAATGACACCCTCGTCTGGAAATATGCCGATGGGAATAATGTTTGCCAGCTCTGCCATCCAAACTGCACCCGGGGGTGAGTAAAACCTGGGACTGAATAGAGACAGGGAAGAAAAGAAACAGAGAAACAGCTTGTCTCAAGCTCTTTCTCTTCCTGATGGTCCCATGTCAAACCACTGTGAAGAAGAACTAGCAGGGAGCAAGAGAGGTCAGGAGGACACACTGCAGAGTGTGGCAGACTTTTTAAGTAGGAAAAGGTTAGTGGTACTTCGTCTTTATGCAGAAGGAAAGAAAGAAATGGTTTAAGGGGTTTGAAACAGGCTTGTTTGATAACTTAAAACCAGAATTTTATAGGACTTGCTCATCAGTGATGCACCTTTTTTTTCCCACCTGGCTTGTTTCTGTGTCCTCTGGTTTTCAGAGGAACATCAGTGACATCTGGTGGATGCTGTGTTCCCAGGGCCCATTTTTCTCAGCACCTTTCAGCTTTCAGGAGGGAAATCCCAGTGGGGTAACACAGTGATTTTCTTTTTTCCTTCTTTCCATATACTAGCACCTGATCTGAGCTTAAAGCCATGTGAGTGTGGCTTTTTTAACAGGCATCACAGTAAACCCTATCTGTACAAGCCATTTTTGTCCTCATTTGGAGACACGCTTAGACTGCAACCTGTAACAAGCTGTGGATTGATCTGTTTAACCTACATAACAAGTAATAATTGTCTCCTGTCCTGATTTCCAACCTACAAAGGACATGGGATGTGCAGGAAAAGGTTTTAGGGTTCAAGAGTTAGGTATTGGACTGTGATGCTTTCAGAACAAAAAGCCAGGCCACGTTTGGTATATTTTCCTTTACAGCCCTCTGCTTTTTACCCTGCAGGTCTGTCTGATCCAAAATCCTCCTATAAAATGCCTGTAATAAGTGTTGCAAGAGAGGAGTTGTAACATATTCAGACCAACCATCACATCGTATATTAGCTAATCCAGCTTCCAGTTCCCCACCTTCATGGGAAAAAGGAGATGATGGGTGGAATCAGCAAGGAACAGCCCATTCTAGTGCTCATAGTGAAATTCAGTGCAATGGTTTTCAGATGGTAGTTATACCAGCCCAGTGGATTTGCCACAGTCACAGACAAGGCTTATCAGGGCTTCCCACTGCAGACCTTAGAACAAATTTTCTCGGCTGAAAAGGGATCTTATAAGTTCGCTCTTTATTAACGATCTCAGTAGTCCCTACTATTATGAATTGGCCACAGTGATCCAATATCCTCCTTCTAAATGGCCACATGGAAATGCAGCTGATGAGTGGAATAGTGTAATGAGTGACCACATCTGAACAAGGCTTTCTTTCCACTGTGCGGCCTCAGTAGTGAGATCAAACACGAGGCTCGAGCAGAGACTTGGAGAACACAATTTGCCAGACAGGGATGTAAAACGAGCCACACAGTGGCTGTTATTGCACAAGCAAGTTCCCCAAGCAGAATTGACTGGAGAAGTCAATTCCTCCCTGGCTTTAGCAGTGGGTGGGGAAACAACAAGAGTCAGGCAGAAGAAATGTTTTAAATGTGGGCTACCCAACACATGCCTCAGTGTATTTGGCCCTGTATTATTAAGGCAGAACATAAAAAGTAGTATCAATTTCATCTTTCACATGATAGAACTGGGCTGAGTTTGCATCAGTTACACTGTGAACAGGCTCGATAACCCAATTCGAGTTGCTGCCCAAATACAGCAGATGAAATAGGCTGTATCCCTGAAGGGCTCAAGGAACCTAGAAGGAGGTAGTGCTGCTTTTTTTTGCTATACAGGTGGGACATCTGTGGCCATGGATGAGTAGGGAGCCAGTGTCAGGATTATAATATGGGAACATGCAGTCTGGCACAGCATTGTCCCTCTGAAGGCAATCCATCAGCAATGCCATTTCTCTTCACGCCTTTCCCTCATTTTGCTGCGGGAATGGATCTGTTCAGCAGTGGGTGGAAAACATCTGTCTCACAAAGCTTTTGCATCCTTAGAAACCACAATCTCAGCGATTCCTGAATGACAAGGAACAACAACTTCATTTCTGTCCCTGTCCAATTTCACAGCTAGAGCCCTCAGAATCTTATTGGCATGATTAAGTGTGCTGACTTCAGTAGTCATGCAAGTAAAGGTTCCCAGGATCTCTCTCTGTTTTCCTTATTTGAAGAAGCTTCAAGTAAAAGACTTCTCTTCCCAGCTAGTTTTGTCACGCTCTTCATTTTTTTTGCTTTAGGTGTGCATACTGGTCATTCATTGCTTCTTTTGTAATGCCACAAAGAATCCCCTCGAGTCTCATTTTCTTTGCTGAGTCCATTTTTCAGCCTTCATTAGTAAATAGAATGAAGGATGCTTTCTCCTGCTAAGCCCAAAAGACCCCTTCTCTCCCAATTCTTCTGTATTCTCGAGGGGATTATGTACACAAGCTTCCGTCCTAGCACAGCTGAGAATATATGCTACGATAAATGAAGCAACATCTCAAAAGCCCTGGAATAACCCCATTTGTATGTTCATCAATTAATGACACTCACCATCTTAATTAATCTGGCCAATGTTAAAGGATTTGATTTTCCCTTGCCAGTCTCACAGAGTACAGGAATTAAATTCAGCCACTGAGGTGGATAAACAAGGAGAGAAGCCACCATTGTAGCCAGTACTGCTGGCTGATACTTCCTTCCTCCATCCTGCCATCCACGCTGTGTCTCACCAGTCTTCATTTTAAATGCTATGGGATTTTGGGGGGAAATGAGAAAGTGGACAGGGAAGTGAAAGGGAAGGCTGCAGAAGCACAGCACAAATTCTATGCCTTTGTCACACTTGGAAGGTTATTTAGAAAGAAAGGACAAAGTAAAATTTTTGTAAAGTTTAAAAACGTTTAAAAATGTTTTTCCATTTCTTTTATGATTGTGAAGTAACTTTGGCTGTTATAGTGTGAGACACCTCTGAAAGGCTATTAATCATAACAACTTGACTGTATTACATCAAATTAGGAACTATGGATCAAGGAGAAAGTTGTTCAAATCTTGATGGATTTAGGAAATAAATAGCTGTGTCTGCACCAGGACAAGTAAAATTTACATAGACAGGTAAAATGCTGAGTTCAGGATGAAGTAGTTTTCAGGAACTGTACACAGAACTAATTTTCCAGTAAGTAGAGAAATACATCAAAGACTATCACTGCTGTTAAATTCATCTAACATACCCATAAGATCTTGAGGTACTTCATAACGTAAGGTCACATTTGTCATTTCTGTAAGCAGAAGAAAAATGACTCAGGAGTAGAAAATTTGATTGTTTAGATTCCATAAAATCTGGGTTACTTATGTTGAGTGTCATCATAAAATTCCACATTAAGAAAGATAGTTATATATAGTCCTGGAGGGATAATTCTAAGGGCTTTGTTTCTTCTGTGACTAGTGAAATTAATCAGAAAACCAAGTGGGATTTGAAAAGCACAAGCTGATCTCTCCATTTCTTCCCAAACACCTTTTTACTTTATTCCACCAGACTTGATATTGATGGATTTGTGTGGGAAAGGACAGGGGACTGATAAAAATCTACACTTCTCCTGCCTCTACTTTGATGTGTAAGAGAAGAGCAGCGAGTCATTATTTAGACTGTAGATACAATCCCCTCAGAACTTTTGTTTGCTGTTAGGAATCACATACAGAACTTTCCATCATAAAACAGCATGGCAAAGCAGAATTTTGAGGAAGAGATACTTCGAGGGATAGTAGTCATATTCTGAAATTAGATGAGGTCTTCTAATTTCACATTCTTGTCAAGAGCAGCTGCACATGCTTTGTGGCATTAGAAATTCATATCCGGGTGGTAGACCATGACTGGATGAGGGCTGGAGTCCTAGATCAGTCTTCCATTGAGCACCCAAAGAGAGAAGCTCAAGGCAAGATCTGTCTCCTATGACCATAAGCAAGCTGGTGGCTCTGCTCTGCATGTGCAGTCTCTCTGTGCTGAGTTACACTACTGAGCAAACAGAGCAAGCTGTGTGCAGATAGGAAAGCTAACTGGGCTGAGGACCTGGAATTCGAGAATTGGTATGCACAGCACTTCCAGCATGTCCAAGACACCAGAATGCACATTCTTGCATGGGAGCCCAGTGAACTTACAAGACCTTCCAGATGCTGGGTCCTGGAGCACTGTGTTTGCCCAGAAAAAAGGCAAATACACAGGGGAAGATCCGAGTAATGAAAACAAAAAAACAAACAAACTAAAACCCAATAAAGTGAGTAGTTGCTTCACCTCTTCCTTCCCCAGAGCCAGACCAAGTTACGAGAGAAGATCTGCAACTCTACCTGGCATTTTGAAATTTTTCTGCTTCCTCCTCTAAGTGAGAGGGATTCCAGAGCAGTTTTTCTGGCATGGGCTCACTCCTTACCCCCTACTTGACCTCCTCAGGAGCTGTTTTGGCATGATCCATTTTCTTTAAGTCAGCTCAGGGAGCGGATACCACAAACTGGACTTCACTCCTTCCTGTGCTCTGTTTTCCAGGGGTGATGTCACCGTCTCTGTAATGCTCTCCTTCCTCAATAGACACCACAAAGACCACAATTCCCATGAAGAGCATACATCTCATAGCCCAGCAGCACTTGGGGAATGCACTGTGCCTCTCACACTCATTAGACCATCAAGTGAACACAGTCACTGTGTTTTCATCTGTGTTGCTTTTTTGCACTGCATTGCCAAAATTCTGACCATTTTAAACTCAAATGGAGGGTGAATGACTTGCTAGTACAGTTCCTGGCTCTCTGGATAACTATTGTACCTGTTTACATTACCAGTAACATAAGACTTTGGATTCTAAATGAAAAATATCATGGACACATGCCAACAAACTATAGCCAGAGAGAGTGCTGTCAAATCCCATTTTTTGATGGGAATTTGTGTATCTGCTACCCAAGTTTTCCATTGCAATAGAAAGTCTGGAAATTGAAATCTTTACCTTATCAGGAAACAAGGATTAGGCAGGAGGGTCTGCAATGACATGTTTTCATGTGTATTTCTGTCCTTGTATGAGGGGGAGGCTACTTCTGTCCTCCACAGTAAGCCCTGGGCTCTGCACAGAGCCAGGGAGTCCATGAATTTTGTGTATCTATGTCCTCCTCCACTTCTACCACATGGTAAAAAGTTATTTTAAAACATTCTTTAAACTAAGCATGCAGCATATCTATTTCTCTAGGTAAAAGATTTTGGAGCAAGGTTGTTGTTGACTGATATTTAGTGGAGTGTATGACTATTATAAATTCCTATGTTAACACTGTGGACTGCTCTGAAACACAAACTATTCAATCAGTAGCACTCCTCTTAAGTTGGAATTACACATGTAGGCCAGAGCTACTATGTTTGTAATGTTCATTTGTTTTTACAGGTGCAAAGGGCCAGGTCTTGAAGGCTGTCCAAATGGGTGAGTATTTCATCTGCTACAATTAATGGCAGAGCTGGAAAGAATGTGTGTGTGTGTTTACATTTCTATGCTGGACACTGCAAGGCTGGGACTAAAGTCTTCAGCTCTTTAAGGGGAAGTGACAGATCAGAACAGGCTCAGACCTATAAAAATGGTTTAAAGAACTGAGAAATAATGCTACTCGCACAAGACTTCAAAATCTTGTCCTGCCTACAATTTTTGTCAAGGTGAGACCAGGGATCTGTTACTGAAGAAGAAAAGGAGGGAATGGAAAAAGAAAGGATTAAAGGCAGAGAGAGATATGTTTAGGACTGATATAATTACCTGTGTTACAGGAGACTCAGAGATGCAGAGGGTCTTTTCCTGCCCTGTGATCTCTCCATCTCCAAATGCTGTGTGCCCAGATGGATGCTCATCCGTCACATTCACACTAGATCTTATATCACGGTGTTTGGCTTCATGATGTGCTCAAGGTCATGCAACAAGCAAACAATCTTTTCTGACTGAGAGAGTGAGATTTCATTTCTGGCCACAAAGTCATGCTATGGCAAGACAAATTCAGGCTAGAAGTAATGTTAAAAAGTGACTGCATTTAATAAAAATCCCTGAGGCAACTTAGAAAAATGCTGGGAAGAATCTCTTAAGTACAGACCAGAAAACAACCTTGGAAAACAGGTTTTTCTTTTCAACTTAAATTTGCAATTACCCAGGCTCTAATAAAGAGGCAGCAATCTGTATGTACAGTGGGGATGGTACACACAATACCTGGCTTCAGGCATTTGTACTTGTAAGGAAGACAGATGATCCGACGTTCACTGTGACCCTTACAGCATGCCCCCCAATAACGAGGGGATGTCAGCTGCATTGCTGCTATCACAACTGTTCCTGACAGGCCTTCTCTCCACATGCTTTGTGTCTCTGATCACACATGGGCTGCCCACAGCTGGCACACAAAGGCATCACAGATTTGATGCTCATGTGCTTGGTGGGTTTGTTGGAAGGAGGAGAAATCCCCTTGCTTAAGATGTGAGGATCAGTTCCAATTGTGAGTTTGAGGGAAGAGTGAAGACTTGTGGTTTAAGCCCAGATGGAAATTAAGCAGCACTTTGGACAGATTACTGGATGAGGACTTAAAAATACAGGTACCCAAGAAATCTGAAGTGTCAAATAGGCTTACATGGGTGTCCAGAGTGTGTGTTTGGTCAAAACCTAAGGCTGCCTGCAACCTCTCTGTAGGGCTTCTCTAAAATCTTACTACCTAAGAGTTTTCTTCCCTTTCTGCATCCCCTCCTGTGTTGCAGCTCCAAGATCCCCTCTATCGCAGCCGGTGTTGTCGGAGGTCTCCTGTGCCTGGTGGTGGTGGGCCTGGGCATCGGGCTGTACCTGCGGAGACGCCACATCGTCAGGAAGCGCACCCTGCGCCGGCTGCTGCAGGAGAGGGAGGTGAGTGCTGCCAGCACCCCTGCTTCAGCTGGGGCAGGGGGTGCCCTCCTCCTCGTACCAGAGGATTAAAGCACCCTGCCTTGTGACTCAGCAGTCCCTTGGAATGGGAAGTGCGGCAGCTCTCGTGCTACTTGGGAAAGGAGCCGTGTGCACCTAACATCTTCCCACTTAGTCTCAAATCTGATCCCTCTGCATGTAATTGTCAAAAGATTTGAAGGATTTGGATGTCTCAATCCCAAGGAAAGTCATTGAGATTGTGTACTCAGAAAAAACCATGCCGTCAGGGTGAGGTGCAATGTTTTTGCTGATCCATACCACCTTGCTGTATAGACCTTCAGCCTCAAATTGTGTGTCCCTCCAGACAAGCCTTGAGGCTCCTGTGGCAGCTTGGGGTGCTTTTGAAAATTTTATCCCCTGAATCAGGTGCGTGCCTCATCCTGTGGAAAAAAAGAAAAGAAGGGAAAGAAATTGAGGAAGTGTTTGTGTTTTGACTTTGGTTTGTTTTTAGCACAAAAAGCCCACAAAGCCATCAAAGTGAATGGTTCACCCCGTTGGGCATGAACAAGGTTTCTACACTGCTTTTTGGTTTTTGCATGGCTTTGTGTGCATTACAGCATCACCCTCTGGATACCTCATATATAGCAAAACTCCTAATCCTGGATGGAAGCTGCTCTTTTGCAGTTAGCCCCCTTCTCTTTCTAGTCCAGTCCTAGTAAGCCAATTGTTTTTAACATTCTGCTAAAATCTCAGTTGCAGCTTCTTTCTGTACTTGCCAGCTTTGTAGAGTTAAAAAAAAAAAATCCAAGCTGAACTGTTTTTCATTGCACTACAAAACAATATTTTACATACTGCTGTATTCTGCAGTTGAGATAGCAGAGTTCAGTTTGTGCTCAGCTCAAATTGTACTCTCCAGACTCCTCAAAATGAGGGCATTTCATCACAACAGAGAGGCTGCTGACCTTCTAAAATCAGATTGATTCTAGCTATACATGATTTTATTCAAGGGAAAAGCAAAAGGAAAAACACTAAGGAAAAAACTGACTTATGCATCATAAAAGGGTTACATGTCTTTGGAGGCATTACCACTGTTTGCAATAACGCTTAGATAAAATTTTTAAAAAATCAATAGCCAATTCAGATTTTTTTTTTTTTTTTTGAGGAAAGAATCACTATCAGAGTTTCAATTGCTGCTTGTACACTGCATGGTCTGGGGGAACCACTGCTACCATGGGAATTTTATCCAGTTGAACAAGAGCAGACATGAAAGGTTGAAGATGATTCTTCCCCATTATTTTAAACATTTTAATAATTTATTCACAAGTTCAAAACAAAAATAATCTCCTTTAGCATCTGTGATAATTGCATTATTTTTCATGCCATGTGTTTCAAGGCTTTGAAGTCAAAGCCCCCATTTGAGAAAAGCTATTTCTTCATTCTCCTTCAAAATGGCAGTTGCCACTCTGTGCTTGATTTTTGGAGTAGGTATTTATTCCTGCAAGTCAGAGCAAAGCTATCTTCCCAAAAACTTCACATGGGATCAAATATTCATTACTTGAAATGAAGGATTTATTTGCTTCCACAAAGTGTTCAACCTTCCAGACTGTGTAACCTTCTAACATCATCTTCTCTCTGCACCAGCTTGTTGAACCACTGACTCCCAGCGGGGAGGCACCAAACCAGGCCCACCTGAGAATTTTAAAGGAAACAGAATTTAAAAAGGTCAAAGTTTTAGGCTCTGGAGCTTTTGGCACTGTTTATAAGGTAAGATCACCATGTTTCTATTCCCCTTTTCATCTTGCTTCCTCCTGCAGAAGCCACCCAAACAAAGCAAGAACTAGGAACTTCAATCATTGTGCAGATTTTTTTTTAACTTGATTTTATAGCATGTATCTATTGAAGGGTAGAGAGATTACTCAATCATCATTAGTTTTGTTAGGAATTGGATTAAAGGAGAAGGTTTACTTAAAACATTGCCAAAGCCACACTGCTGAACCTGGAGAACAAAGACATTGACTTAAAAACTACCACAGTCAAATACACCCCATTGTGAATATTAAGGAGAAAAAGAAATGTACTTTGGTTAGCTCTGTGAAAAACCATTTTTCTGTGTCATCTGGGATCTTCTTTATCAATCATTCTTTCATTAGAATTGATTCAGATGTGTGAAAGTGTCTGCATACCTTTAGTTCTGTTAGGTTCACTAGGTATTTTTTCTCTTGGTGTTTGTTTATCCTCTGTGCTGCTTCTTCATCAAGTTCCACTTTTCTGCGTTCCTCCTTTTATTCAGGACATATGTTTCAGGTTTTGCCAGTAACTGTAGGTTCCTATATCTATTTGTAAAGCTCTGCATCCTGAATCGGGCTTCCAGCTATGGTTAGGAACTTCAGGGGCACAAAAAGATGTGCACCTACATTGCTGGGGATTAATGTAAAATATTATGTAATATTATGTAATATTAATGTAAAATATTATGTGAGTGTGACAATTAACCTGTTAGGTATGAGGCAATAACTCTTTGTACTTTTTTTTGGTAGGGACTTTGGATCCCAGAAGGAGAGAAGGTTAAAATTCCTGTTGCTATTAAAGAGTTGAGAGAGGCTACATCACCGAAAGCCAACAAGGAAATACTTGATGTGAGTTTTCATGTTTGTTTTCTCAAGTTGTCAGTGGTCTGTGGATTTTCTTCTCTAACAACTAGAGGGGTTTCAGGATTTTGTGTGGGAAGAAATATTTTGCATCCTAAACTCAATTCTCCATCTAGAAGTACTGCACTTTTCAGCCCAGTCTGTGAAGTGCTTTTGTGTCCCCCATGAACCCAATCCACATACAGATTTTATACTCGTGGAGTAGCACCTGAGGAGTGGTCAGGACCATAGATTTACAACTAATTATTTTTTCTTTATTCTGATGTTTCAGGCCTTAAGCTGTAGCATTCATTGTCATTATGGTGGTACAACTAAGCCAGATACAAACAGACCTAATGGTTTATGAGTCCTGTGGATTGTCATAAGCTAGTTGCTTGGTTAAATAGGATTAAATTAACTATAAATCCAAAATAAAAAATCCGAGCTGTCTGATTTCTCTGCCATAAAATGCAAGAAATTATCTCACCTTCTGAAAGAAGCTTGGGATTTTTATTTTAATGTTTGGATATAGCTCATCCCTTCAGAAAACACAAGAAAAGGCTATGGGATACTGATTTAGGAGTTCATAAATGTTTGAGTTTACAATGAGTGAGCCAGAGTCCTAAATACAAAGTTCCCTGAGCCTGGAATTGATGAAAATCTTAACTAGATCCAAAGCCATGGAACATGCAGCATCAAGGATATATAAATTTCTATACAAGGAAAGGAGAAGGCTGAGTGAGGAGAGGAGCATTTAGAAGTTCAGTGTAATTTCAGATTGCCCTTAAGACTGTGGTTCAGTCCTAAGCAAAAAGAAAGGTGTGTCTGTCTGTCTTTCTGTCCTCTCCCTAGTATGTCCCAAATGGCCCTGTTTGTCTGGAACAGATGGTGTTGTTAATCAAGCAAACAAATCCTTCAGCCATGGGGAAAACTGTGGAATTTTTTTTATTTTGGTAGGGACTGAATTTAGAAAGAATTTTCTTTTAAATCCTGTTTTGGCCAGCAAATGACACCTCAGGTAGGAAGGTTCATCTTCAGTGGTTGAAGCTGGTGAAGATCTTAACAAAAAGCCTTCCTTGTAGTGAGAAGTCTCAGGATAAATGTTGATGAACAAACCACCACTTGTGCTACTGACGATAATAAAGCTCGCTGGATTTTTCAAGTCACCCTGAATAAACAGTGTTATTCCAATACATTACTCTGCTTCAACAGATTGTGTGTTATGCACTATATGATTTGATATGTGTATTGCAGCAGTGCAAAAGAATAGGTGGTCCATCTCCAAATCCATTCTGGTTTTAGCAGAATATCCATTTTATCCATTATCCATTTTTAGCAGAATATCCAAAGCAATATCCATTCTGGTTTTAGTTTAGTTGGACCTCCAGTCAAGTTTCAGTCCTTCCACAGGTCCCTACCTATGTGGTCCTCATTCCTGCCCCTTACCTGCCTGTGATCCCTCACTTCACTGGCATTCCCTGCACTGAGGAGCTGGCAGAGAGTTGCCCTGAGCTCTGCCCCACATTTTGCTCTTCACAGTGATAAGGACCATAACATCACAAAGGATGCTTTGGACTTAGCTACATTAAATTCCTGAAGGTGTGTATCCTGTAGGAAGATTCAGTGAACAAGCCTATAAGACTTCATCCTTCCTTCAGCAGATCAAGATCACTGGACAAAGCAGTAGATGCAGGGACTGTGTGCTCTTCAGTGGTATCAAAATACTTTCTCTTCTAAAAGAAATTTCTGTAACAAATCCCCACATTATCTTTTCCTTTGAATTAGGATGCTTAACAAAAAGCCCTTGCTTTTTCAATCCTATTCATTTTTAGATAATTTGGTTGGTGGAACTCTGTATTTCATAACTCAATTTTAAAAAATGCAAAACTAGTGAAAGAAGTCAGAAGGATGACTCCAAAAACAGATTTTTGCTATACAGCCAATTTTCCAAGGTCACTGGAGCCTCAAAGATAATAATGTCTAATTAAAGATTTGTCTTACAGAATCACACTAGGTATAGAACAAGCACAGCAGCTTTAGCTCTTATAATCCAGGCAAGCTCTGGCTGACTTTATTAGGGTAGGGTTAATTCAGACGGTTGTTGTTGAATACCAAGCATTCTTGGAGCAGGTCAGAGCGCACCCGAAGAGATTTCCAAGATAAACAGTTGAAACAAAGACCCACTTTAATGTCTCGAGCTACTTAGAGGGACCCACAACCACACAATATCTCTGTTCTGCTCTCTGCGAGGAGGAGGCAGTGGCCTATTTTCCCTTGCAGTATCAAATGGAAGAGGCAGTGTCAACACTTGGACACTCTTCAAAAGCTGTGTGGCCCAAACACCCACCCTGCTCCTGCAGCATCCCAGTGCTCAGCCCCTGGGTCAGCCCCACGCGGGCTGCGCAGCAGATGGGCAGTGAGAGCAGCTCCCGCTCCGCAGTCTTCCCCCCACCCTGCCCCGCCAAAATGAATACAATATGGATCTGAAATGCAACAGGAAGCAAGGCATCCTTCATCATTACAACAGCTCTGTTTGGGAGCATAGGGAAATGAAGTTGTTTTGGTCTCTGCTTATGTCTGAGTATTGGATAACAAATTTGCGAGATTCTCTAAAAAAGTCTGCCACAAATATATACAAACTCAATAGCAGATTGTGTTCCTGCTTTAACTTTCCTTGAGCTAGCCCACATAATCAGTGCTATCCATGGCAGAGTGTTGTTTTTCAATGGTGTGCCCACATCATGCAGTAGGTTGACAAGCTCTTACCAGTTGGAGATCCTATTTAACCTTTCTGCCTGGAGGCCATTTTCATCCCAAGGGCTCCAAAACAAGGATACCAAATACAGAACTAGTACCTCAAAAGAGGCTGCATTACATCATGTTTTGCTTAGGCTGGCACATTAAACAGCAACACAGAGGCCAGAAAATATTGCTTAAGAATTGGGGTTGCTTATTTCTTGAACGTCACTGCCTTAATAACTTCGTTTAATAATAGTTCTCACCAGCTATGGAGCTATGTAACATCTGTGGAATGCTTGCTAAATGATGAGTAAAGTGCTATAGTGTTTATTTTCTTAAGCTCTTAGAAAGAGCAGATTCGCTCTTTCTCTTGCCCCATTTGTGTCTTCACTATGATTTTAGGCTTTGGGGGACTACTAGCCTGAATTCCCAAGGGGTGATTAGTAGGTGTTACTGCAGATGCTGAATCAAGGTGCTGACCTGCTCACTGGTTGGAAAAATTCCCATTCATTTCCCCTTGTGTTGCTTTTCAATCAAATTACTTTTAAGATATCTAAAAGTGACATACTGTAAATCAGACACAAAGTTAGTTAAAGAAACCAAACAACTGCAGCTCTAATTTTTTTTCTCCAGTTGGAATCCATTCTTTGAGCTGGCACTTGGCAGTGGATTTGAGTATAAATATAGCTCTCAAATTTCAATCCATAAGTAGTTTTTGCACACAGAAATCACAAGGCCAGGGATTTTTACCCCATGGCCATATTAAAGGATGTATTTGAACCAGCCTCTGAAGGAGTCTTTCCCTTCCCACAGAAGAGCAAAAGAAGAGGAGGTGCCTTGTCTATCTTAGCTAGGTACCCAAAGCTACACAGGGTGTATCCACATTTGAAAAAAGAGTTTTTCATATATATGTGAAAATAAACCCCAGAATTGCAGTTGACCAAAGGGTCTATTATGCTTGGGCTTCCACATTCCAAGTACCTTCCTGGTATCATTTACATTGCTATATGGGTTTAAAACAGCTTTTCCAATTGAAGACAATATTTTGACTGTTGTTACTTAAAGACAAGCATTCGAGGTTCTAAAGTGGTGAACTGATTATTAATCTGTTTGGTTTGACATGGTCAAGAAGAACATGGTCTCTTTAAAAATGAGACTGTCAGCCACTTTCTAGAAGACAGCTTTGACTTTCTGGGTTAGTACCAACATTGGCAGGGGAGCAGAAGTCTCAAAAATACTGATTTCTAGTCAGTTTCATGAAAAGATCTGTGGGGAAAAAAGCCATATGACACAGGTTCACAAAAATGTGTTGCCCTTGCAATTAGGTGCTCAAAATTATGAAATCCCATCAGCTTCCAGTTGATGTTCAATTTAGTTCTACCTTGGTCTGTAAATTTTAATCCACCAGGATTTTGTGTCCAATGTTTGCTTGGTGTACCAGTAGTGAGAGACTGGCTCTTCTGTGGCATCTCAGTGATGGTGTTCAAGATCTGGACATTCCACTGAATGGAAAATAGAGTGGGAAATACGTATATTTTGTATGTGATACGAGGCACAGAGTTTGCTTATAGTATTTTAGCAACCTCTCAGATGACCAACTTATTTTAAACTGCCTCCCAATATTCATGTCATGCCAGAAAGAGTGTTTCACATTGCTTGTTTCGCCTTTCTTCTCAGGAAGCTTATGTGATGGCTAGTGTTGATAATCCCCATGTGTGTCGCTTGTTGGGAATCTGCCTCACTTCGACTGTTCAGCTCATCACACAGCTGATGCCTTACGGCTGCCTCCTGGATTACATCCGAGAGCACAAGGACAACATCGGCTCCCAGTACCTTCTCAACTGGTGTGTGCAGATTGCAAAGGTGAGCAGACCAGAACTCCAGATCAGCTAAAACTCAAGAGTTCTGACAGCATGTAATGTGTTTATTTAATTACCTGTCTCTGCAAATCTTTCTGTTTCACTACCAGGATCCTAGGTATCTTCTACATGGCAGTAAGCAGTTACTTTTTCTTGAACAATTTACTATTTTCATGCTGATGAACAAACCTTAACTATTCTTCAGAATGCTTCTAGGCAGCATAATATTATCACCCAGACATTTATGTCCAAACCAAACACCCAGTATTGAAATGATAATGCGATGCAAATGTGATGCAGCACAGGCTGCAGGAGAGGCAGTAGAATTTGTCAATTCCATAGCAAAATGCTGCTTCCATCAGTGGATTTCTTCAGGCTGTGTCACAGGACAGTGATGTTGTTGAACACACCTTCCTGTGTGCCTCGGAAAGTTTCATGCTGAAATCTCTGAGGGCAGGGATTGAAACTGCTGACTATTGAATACCAGCTCCATACGCAGGCTAGCTTTGACCAAAAGGCACTCAGGCACCCCAGAGCTGTTCTGTAATTTATATGTGCTGAGTTGGGGTCTGTAAGCTAACTGCAATGGCCATAAAAGACTTATTATCCCAGCTGGTACTGTTTGCCAAAGAGCAGCAAAGGAACTGCCAATACAGCCTCTAGCCCTTAGCAGCAATATGCTGTGTTTGGATGGTGGTTAGCCATTTGCAAGCATGGAAGAACGAAGCAAAACCAGCAAAAAAAATCCCTGTAATTTGTTGGAGATTCGTTGTTTGAGATGGCAGTGTTCACACAGCATGGTTGCTTTAATGCTGCTTCTTTCAGGAATGCTGGTCTGCAGGATAACCACACACTTAAAACCTTATCGGTCCCTTGAGGCCTTGTATACATCCCAGCCGTGGTTTGCTTTCAGGAAACATTCTGAGGACCTCAGAAATGTATCCACCAGATGTCTACAGAGCATATTTTTTATCTTAGTGCATGTACTTCTTTTACATTGCGCTCCACAACAAGTGAATTTTAATTTATGTGTTCACCTGGGATGTGAGTTGCATTTTTTTGGTAACTTTTTGTGACTCTTTTGCTTTCTTGTTTAAAATCAATTTGTGCTCTGTCCTGGTTTCAGTCCCTTTGGAGGATGAGCTGGAGGCTCTATTTCCCTCCTCCTTCTTCTTCTCCTTGTCAATTTTTAAGGTGGCAGAATTGGTCCCCAAACGGATCCTTGGGGCATTGCTTGCCCAAAAGGTTGCCATTCACAATTGTTTGCTTCCGTTTGATTTTTTCGTGGCAGTTCAACACTTGCCCCTAGCAACTTCTACCCTTGCCAGCAATGCCTGACCTTCAACATACTCCTTTGTGCAGCTCCACACTGAAGTTTTCCTCAAAGCACTCATAAATCTTGTGTGTGGCTTTTTCCCACCAATGTGTCTGGTGTTACTACTCTGATAAAGTTATGCCAGACTTTTGAAAATTCTCTGACTCTTTAAAAATTTACTTATAAGTGGAAAAAAAATTTTAAACAAATATATGTCTGGTAACTAACCAGCAGGACACAAGTTCCCTGGGAATCTTATTTTTGTTCCTGTTTTCACAGCTTTGAAATAAGTTTTCTTTGCATCTTTTACAAACATTATCTTTCCCTGAGGTATGGAGTCCTCTCTTTCAGGCAAGATGTTATGACAGAGCATAAATGCTCCATGTGCAGAAACACTGTGAAGGAACTCTTTGAACACATTGGTCTCATGCTTAGTGATGAAAAATGGCTTAAACCCCAGGCCTGCACACAATTAAAGATCTGCTGAACTTTCTAAACGGGCAGTTCAACATCTTCAGTGTATGGTTATGCACGTGCACGAGTCTTCACCCATCAGCGCCTTAAGCAGCTTGGTGTGACACTGATATTCTGCCTTTCACCAGCTCTGAGTCTTACTAGCCTCTGCAGCAAGTCATGTTTACCTGGAAAAGTTTTGTCCTACTGGGGCTAGATTACAGAATTATTATTTTTTTTAAGATAGTCTGTTTTCTGTCAGCAGCTTAAGAATTTTATTTCCAAGACCTCTGCTTGCTAAAGATCTATTTGTGTGATTCAGTGCATGCTCATAGTGGCACTGTGCCAGTTTGTTTGGGTGGTTTGTTTTGGCAACATCAGCAGAGCTTGGGTGAAGTTCTGCTGAGGGACTTGGGGGGAGGATTCGATGGTGGTCCAGGTTAGAAGTGGGCTTAGGAAGCGGGTGGAGGATGGAAGGCAGTTATTCCCTCCAGTCCTCTGCCATCACATCAACATGATTGTTTTGGTGTTAACTTTGAAGGTTAAAAGTAATTTTTTATTAATTCTCTTCATAAAAATACAAGTGCATAAGCTACTGCCAGCAGAAATGAATGGACTGGGAATAATTGTGGGTTTTGGAAAAGATATTTCAGGAAACTGGGAAATCATGAACTTTTTGATTCCATACACCAAGAGACTGGTGTATGAGGGAAAGGGGAGTAATCTCTGTGGTCAGAAACACAGCTGTTAAATTTATGCTTTAGAAGTCAAACCAGCACAATTAGCTATATTCTTCCTTGAGAGGCAATCATATGAAAAAAGCACGTATGCTATGGCGAATCCAACCTAATAATGGGAGGCAGTGAAACTGGAAGAACTTGTCTTTTTCAAAGAGGACTGTGAAATGGATGCAACTCTGAGTTCAGACTTAAAATGATTTTTTCATTTTTTCCCCCATTTTTCACCTTTGCATTGGACTGCCTCATTGTTAGCAAGGAGAAGGCAGAGTACACTGCCTGTAATAAAACACAGCATGAGTGACTTTGAATGATTATCTGAATACTCTCTGTAAGGTTGGCCTGTGTACGTAATGGCAGGGGACAGTTAAACTCTAGTGAGCTCTCCTGAAGTCACTGGGTTTGCACAAGTAGAGCTGAAAGAAGACTTTGTCTACTTATTTGTAAGTTCCATCCTGTTTTAGTATTTCTTGAAGTAAATCCCAAAGGAACCACATCTCCTGCTAATATCTACTATACCTACTACTGCCTCTTTTTCCTTCATCACTCCACCAGTTCCTGGACACACCAGAAGGTTCCTGGAGGGTAAGAGTAACAGTGCAAGCACTCATCCTCACCCTGCAACAAACATCATGTGAATGGAGAGTGCGGGTGGGATAACTTACCACGTGTTTATGGTGGTGTGTGTAGTTACCGCAGAGCAGACAATGTTTGGTGACTTACATGTGTCTCTGAGCTCCGAGTGCGTGAGGCCTTACCAAGAGTGTGTTTCATTGCAGGGAATGAACTATCTGGAGGAACGGCGCCTGGTGCACCGTGACCTTGCTGCCAGGAACGTCCTTGTTAAGACTCCTCAGCACGTGAAAATCACAGACTTTGGGCTGGCAAAGCTGCTGGGTGCAGACGAGAAGGAATATCACGCTGAGGGAGGCAAGGTAAAGCACCCTGCAGAATGAGCTGCTGCGCACTTGCCGGTGTTTGTGCTTGTGCGCAAGCCTCACACAAAGAGGGGGAAAAGGGAGTGTGTTTTTCAAAGCTCTCAGCTGCCATCTCAGCATGCTGCCTTTGAAGCCTGTGGAAGTCCTCTGAAATCAGCCAAAGCAGCATCAGGCCAGTGGGGCTGCAGTGGGAGCAGAGGTAGCAGAGCAGCAAATGCGTTTGAAATTCCCACCCAGAATGTCTGGGAAAATTCATCAGTGTAGCCAACACCAATAACACTGTGCAGTTTATAAAGAGAAAGGGAATGTTGTATATTTATAGCAGAAGAAAGACCTGTCAGACTTGGTTCAATACCCCTTTGTGTTGTTCTGTGAGCTGATGGAGGGAATGTGTCCTGCTGAGAAATTAAAGAGAAGCTGCTTGCAAATATTGCAGAGGCCATAAATAGAAACCATATGAGTGTAGATCAGTCTTTGTCATGTAGCCTAAGACTGGGTTTGTGTCCTCTTCTGATAGAAGGCTAAAAAGTAGTTATTTGTCTGTTAAAAATATTGTAAAACTGTTTTGTAAGAGATATTTCTGATATACCTGGTATTCACATGTTCCCAGGTTCTTTGTTATATATATGAAAATAATAAAGGGGGACTCAAAAGTTGCCTGTTCTACCATTCAGATAGTTGTGCTGCCTAATTTTTTTTCCTTCTGCAACCAAACTATTAATTTGCAGACCACCTGGCGATAAATATTGCTGATAAATTTTGGGTCAGCCTCTTAAGGATTCTTTGTGAATTTTCCTAGGTTCCAATTAAATGGATGGCATTGGAGTCAATTTTACACCGGATTTACACTCACCAAAGTGATGTCTGGAGTTATGGTGAGTTTAAAAGCACCATATTGTAAATGGGTTGGAAAAATTCAGGATTTGTTGGTGACTCTACACTGGCCTTTTTACTTTATATTGTGAGAAGAACAAGACATGAAATATATAAACACTGGGCCCAAATCACCTCTTCAACAAAGTAAAAACCCCATGAAACTGCATGTGAGTGAGGTGTAAGAAGTTTCACAGAATATGCTTTGGGTAAAGACCCCTCCCCTGAGAGGGACTGTAGGTCTATTTGCTGAAGTTTGCAGACTCTGGTCCATTTGCTGAAGTTCTGTTGGTGTGTTTCTTCATCAGTTTCATGTGAAATATAATGGAGCTGGCAACAGAGTCACATAACTAGGAGGACTTAAAATCATCAGCCACACTATCAGTTGGTATCAGTCAGCGAAACTCTGCTAAGTCCTAAAATGCTAATGCTGTCCTGCTATTGAGAGGACAGTGCTAAAAGGGAAGCAAAGTGATAACCTCCTAAGAGAATTTACTTTGTATTTGGTATAGTTCATAAAGCAGCTTGAAAGAAAGGAGCAGAAACTTTTCAAAGCAACCTATTGCAAAATTTCCCCCCCATGGGCTCTTCTATTCCTGAAAAATATTTAATGCAGATGGTCAGATCCTGTGTCCTTTTCAAAAGAGTACAGCCTCCGGTCTTCTTAATCCATTTATGTATCTTGGCATCCAAAATCTTGTTTTGTATCCTAAGCTACTAGACAATCACAACAGCTACATTTCAAGAGTCCATGGTATGTCAGCAAATGACGCTTAGGCAGCTGGTTTACACGTCTTTCAAAAACTGCTTTTGCTTGTCTCCAGAGAGATTGTTTTCAAACAAAAAGACGACTTCCATTTTTAAAACCACTTGCTGCATTGGAGTTGGGAGACAGTAACCTGCATCTCCTTTCTGTGGGGCTGGGAAGTTTGTGGAATGTTCAGCACTAATATATTAGCTGAGATTTTTTTAAAAAAAATAAATAAAGGAAGGAAAAAAGGAAAACCTTAAAAGGGAAGCAGGATAATTTCAAACTGTTATATTAATCTCTCTGTAAAATCATGCCAGAAAATGCTTTCTCCTGTTTGAGTTGTGGCAAAACAGTGCTTCCAGAGGATCCCTCTCTGCTCCCCACCTCTTCGCACCCAGGCCGAGCAGTCCAGCTCCTGGTAGTCTCTCATGATCTTCTCTTCCCACCCTGCAGGTGTGACAGTTTGGGAGCTGATGACCTTTGGGTCCAAGCCATACGAAGGCATCCCTGCCAGCGAGATCTCGTCTGTCCTGGAGAAGGGCGAGCGTTTGCCGCAGCCCCCGATCTGTACCATCGACGTGTACATGATCATGGTCAAATGTGAGTTCGCACCTGGGGCGTGGCTGCTCGTCTAAGTCGAATAACTAACTCAGTTGCATTTTATGCTGTGTTCCTGGTAATCAGACAGAAATAGGGTTATGTGAAGGGAGTGGTGACACAAGAGTGTGTTCCAACACCTTGAGCTTTACCTAGGAGCGCAGGATGTGGTTTCATGAGTCACTCATTCAACCAACTAATTTTTTTCAGCATTCACATCACTGATTGATATTGTCAATTATTTTAAACTGATATGGTCAGGCAGTATAAATTAGCATGACACCAACCACTTTGCCTGATATTCTGGTTTTGTGTGTCTAGGAAATAAAATGAACACTGCCTTCTCCTCCACGCTCCTCCTTAGTTCATTAATATGCCTTCCACTGCAATCACATGTACATTATTACTAAAGGAGTGTCGGAGTGCAGGCACCGTGATAATGTCAGATACACATAAGGATTCAGAGTTCCTTTTCCAATTTCTTCCTCGTTTTTGGCTGGTCCTTTTTTGGCATGCAGCAGTTGCAGTAAAGTAGCTCAAGAGCAGAAGGTTTTTGAAGCACTTTCTGGACATTTTAGGGCACGCCAAAGGGCTTCTGAACCTCAAATCCCCTTTCCGTCTATATCGGCTACTAAATGTCAGATTACTACCTGGCTTCCCACACATCTCTAGGCCATGACTGGCATATCCTTGCTCACTGCTTTGAGGATGTGATAAGCAGCCCACTAGGTGGCATTTAAGACCTTCTCACTGGAGCAACATGTACCTGTTTCTGAAAGAGGAGCTACACTACCATAAACACTTCATAGTGCAGCAATTTTGGGGAATAGTAGAGCACCCCCATATTTCTGTGGTGGGACAAGCACCACACAAGGTGAGCCTGATCCTGTGCTCAGCAGGACAAGCAGGAACTCCATCCAGAAGTGTGCACCTAGCCTGGGAGGTGCCCAGACCCCACAGCAATGTCCTAGAAACTCCTCAGAGATTCTGAACCCTATTGACACCTCAGCCCCTGTCTTTCCTTAGGGTCAGTCCAGATGTAGAAAGGAGGCATTTTGCCAGGCATCTAATCAGGTACCTGTTGATTTTAAAACACAGCCAGTGGAGTGTCCCCATTTCTTTCATGCCATTACACTGAATTTAAGTGCAAGAGTCTGAGGAGCTGGGGGCCGAGCCTTTCTCCTGGCACAGGACTCAGTTGCCCATCTTTTGCTGCTCTGGTCACCTCAAGTTTGCAGGCTACAGTGGAGACCCTGTTAAAGCTGTGCCATTTTGTCTAAAGGAATTCAGGATTCCCAGTCACCTGTTTTACAATCAGAAAGTATAAACTGAAATGTTCAAAGTTATTCCACAATAATTACTAATTTTTTAAATTTAAAAAACAGCATTTAAATATAGGCAACTTGGAGGTAAAGTCAGAAACAGTAGATGCTACTCCTGCAGGAACAGTGAACTCCCAAATGCTCTGTTTCGTCTAAAAGCAAGAAGCATTTCTTTTTTAATTAGCAGAGAATCATATTTCTAGCATGGTAGAAAGTCACTGGAAATTCTGAGATTTTGTCTAATGCAGATGCCTTTGTCTAATGCAGATTTCAGATGACATATTACCACTTCATTTCTCCATTACTACAGATAGGCTGTTTCTTCTGAGTTCCTCTAGACACACTAAAATTGACCTTTATTATTTTTAATTTTAAACACAAGAGTCTCTAGATCAACTCATCTGTTTGTTGATTACAGAAAATGTGGGTTTCCTAGCTAATATAACATGTGAAACCTCCAGTTTCTATATTTGAAATCTCTTCTAGCATTGATCCACACTAAGCTCTGGGGGCTTATTTTGTTAAAATCTGTTTACTAATTAAATACAGCTTGGTTGCAGTAATCTTTCAAAATGTCTCCAGTGAGGATGTTTTGAATTTTAGACATCTGGTACAGAGAGAGGCTTCTGCTGTAGGCTTCCCAGGACTTCATGAAGCAGTCCAGGGACTGTCCAATGGTCAAATCATGGTACCTCTGCAGGCACCCTGCAGAGTCGGTTTGCCTCCTGTCCTTCAAGAGCTTTTTTCAAAGCAGACTAATTTGGATTATCCCTCAAGTGGTACCTGCCTGCTCCCATAGAGATAGGCCAGCAGGAGAGGAGACAGACTCAGCCTAAACGTTTTCCAACAGGGGGTTTTATTTCCTTCTTCCCAAAACTGCCAAGAGCTGCACTTTAAATACTGAAATTCACACCCCTGGCTGGTGAATGAACTGTTTATGGTGGTCCCTCAGGGGTAGCTCCTTTCTTTGTTCCATGCATGGCGCTGCTCTTTTTGCTGTTTTTTATTTTAATCTCTGTGTTTGATCACCAAAACAGTTTTGTTTGTGCATTCCTTTTCCTGCAGGCTGGATGATCGATGCAGACAGCCGTCCCAAGTTTCGTGAGCTGATAGCTGAGTTCTCAAAAATGGCCCGTGATCCTCCACGCTACCTCGTTATACAGGTACTAACCGCAGTGGTGGGAAGATGTCTGATGCACATTTCATCTGAGGCCCAAAAAAACTAGTAATGCATATGAAAACATATAATATGGATAACTGAAGGCCAGATTCATTGTGACTTTCCAGGTTTTAACACATTCAGCTAGAACCATAAACAAAACGTCAAGAGTGGTCACTATTTTCTTAGCACTTGTCCCAGCCTAGGACCAGGAACAGTCCATACTGTAGTCATGAGAGGAGAACAGAGTTTGTTCCTCTTCAAAATGCAGCTATTTTACAGCAGCATAGGCTGAGATTTCAGGCCCAAGTTCTCCTAAACTCTAGGAAAATTTGGTTCAACACACAGATCTCTGTATGGCCCATTTACTTAAGCATTGGACTAGATGGTTTTTGTGTGTCCCTTCAAACTCAGAATATTCTGTGAATCAAGATTTTACATCTTGTACCTCTTGTTAAATTATTTTGTCTCAGAGAGAAGGGGAGAATGAGGGCTTGAAAGGAGTCTGCAAGTCCTGTCTCATGCTGGCTTTTTTAACAGGGAGATGATAGGATGCACCTGCCCAGCCCTACGGACTCCAAGTTTTATCGCACCCTGATGGAGGAGGAGGACATGGAAGATATAGTGGATGCGGATGAGTACCTCGTGCCACACCAGGGCTTCTTCAACAGCCCTTCAACATCTCGCACTCCTCTCTTGAGTTCATTGGTATGGAATTTTTCCACTGTGGAAACATGACAAGCAGTTTTAAGAGTGAACTGCTTTCTCATAATGTCTCTATTTTCTTTCTCTGTCTTTTAAGAGCGCTACCAGCAACAACTCTGCTACAACCTGCATTGACAGGAACGGGGTAAGTAGAATGACCTTTAATAAAGGAGTAAGTCCTTCTTTGTGGAACAGCTTCTACTGTTATTAATGGGAATCAGTCCCTTTAATATTGTTTTTCACTCCTTTCATCCTAGCAGGGGCACCCTGTGCGGGAAGACAGCTTTGTCCAGAGGTATAGCTCAGACCCAACAGGTGCTTTCTTGGAGGACAGCATAGATGACAGCTTCCTGCCAGCCCCAGGTGAGTACCCCTCCTGTGTTTCCATCCTGTGGCCACCCATTCACAAGCCATTTGGTTGCAAATATAATCATTTTCCTTCCTTTTCTGTAGAAAGGAAGCAATTCAAATGCTTTCTACCCTCTTTGCTCAGTAAATAGGAGTGGAAAAATGTGTACATACCGTTTTCCTAGCCTTTATCTGTCTGCTTCTGACCATTTCTCATTTCAGTTCCCTCATGAGCCGAGTTCCTTATGTTAGCCATGTGTGCCATCTAGGCAGGGAGTCTGCGTGTGTGGTTACATGTTTAAAGCTTTATACTTGAGAAAATATCCTCTAAAAATTTGGTTTCATTCCTTTTACCATTTCAGCAATATAAAAAGCTTTATGGCTGTTGCATTGCTTTCAGAAGTTGATGCACAGAAGGCAGTTCATGGTTGCACGTGGACTTACAGTGTAGGCAGTCCAGTGTAGAGAGAGAGCCAGTGAGCATTGAGGGAGATAGGGCTGGATAATGCAGTGATGATGCTTTATGTCCTTAAAAAATCCCATCCAAGTGTTCCAAGAATATGCCATAGCTAAAAAGGGTGAAAGGCCCTGCAAGGAATAGCACTGACATGAAATGTGGAGTCACTGTGACTGCCAGTCCTGAATTTTTTAGGCATTTTCCTCATCTCTGAACATTTTTTCCAGGAAAACAGCTTCTGGCAGCTCACCTCCCAAACTGCCATTTCAGAACACTATCTGGGACACAGCCACCCACACACCACTAAAATCAGCAGCAGCTATCTCCCTGTCTCGTGGTCCAAGCCATCTTTCTACTGGTTAGCAAACAAAATTCTTCGTGGAGAACCTCAGGGCAGCATGTTTGGTGCCACAAAGTGGCAGTCCCTGCCTGTGGCTCTTTTCCACTCTAGAAAGTTCAGCGACGTGCCATGTGTGAAGAGCAAGTGGCAGCTGGGTTGAAACTAAATGTCAAGGGACACAAATGGCTGCATTAATTTTATATCTTTCTTTTCATCCCTTTTCATTTTTATTTTCTTTTTTATTCTAGAATATGTAAACCAGTTGGTGCCCAAGAAAACATCTGCCTCAGCAGTCCAGAATCCAATCTACAACTTCTCTCTCACAGCAAACTCAAAGGTCCCCACAGACTCCAGCTATCAGAATTCACACAGCACAGCTGTGGACAACCCTGAGTATCTCAACACCAACCAGTCTCCACTGGCCAAGACAGTCTTTGAGAGCTCTCCCTACTGGATCCAGGCAGGCAACCACCAAATAAATCTGGACAATCCTGACTACCAGCAGGACTTCTTACCAAAGGAAGCCAAACCTAATGGTCTCTTGAAAGTTCCTGCAGCAGAAAACCCAGAGTACTTGAGGGTAGCAGCACCAAAAAGTGAATACATTGAAGCCTCAGCATGACCTTAGAGAATTTCTTCTTGCAGCGAGGCAAGCTGGATAAGTGAACTGTTGGCTGCTGCAAGAGCGGACTCTGACTCAGAGCAGATGGCAACCACAATGCATCAAAAAGCACACCTCTCCTTTTCAGTGCGGCTTTAAAACTGCAAAGCCTGTCTGATGGGAGTTTGGGTCTTTCTTTGCCCATTTCCAGGTAATAACTGAGGCACTAACCTGCACTTGGATGCTTGTTGGGATGGAGCAGAATCTTCCTAGGCTGAAGAAATACAGATGCATTCCTTTCATTTTCAAATGGTAGCATGGTAAAAAGCCACTCTGGGATGAACTTGAGCACTGTACACATTGTACAGTCAAATTCCTTTCTACATTCTGTATTTTTATAAATGTTTCTAACAGAGTTTTTGGATCTTTTACAAGATCAGATGCTTGTACTGCTCGTCTCCTAAGTGTTGCTCAGATCACCAGCAGGAAAAAAAATTATGTTCCAAATCTCCTGGAACTGAAACTGTTATTCCAAACCACCAGATTTTTACAAATTGGCTCCATATACTGCCTTTTGGCCCAAAGGTGAGAAGTGCATCAGAGGGACATATGGGCAATTCGGCCCAGGGCAGTATGGAGTGGATTGGTCTGGGGAAAACTAGCACAAGGAGCAAAATGGCACAATGCATCACTTGCTGACCACTACTTCTACAAACTGACAAGAGGAACACACCTCCAAGTCACCTATACATGATTATAAAGTGCTCACTAGTCTGTTTTCTGATGGTCAAACACAAGACTTTTTTTTGTTCTGATCCCTTATGCAGCTGTCAAGTTGTCAAAATGCCTTTCTTCTTCAACAAAACTGTTAAAGATGTTGCCGTAGCTGAAAAATGAAGTGTCAGATAACGTTTAACAGACTTGAATTAAATGTCAAGGAAATGCAAATAGTGGCAAATTGGAGCACTCATGAGACAGACTGAAAGAACTGTGCTAAATTAAACTTGACTAAGGCAAGAAACACAGGTAGCTGTAGCCGAGCAGCTTTATTTCCCTTCTTAAAGGGGCTCAGAGCAGAAATCATTTTCCCTTATACATTTGGCAAAGAATTGGGTATCTAAGTAGTACACTTCACTCACTTCAAAGTAGAGTACTGCCAATTTCGGTCACACTCTGGGGCGGATGCTGGAGCTGGTTACATGTCCCTTTGGGGTTACTATCCTGGCAATGCAGGAGGAGCAGTGAGAATGAATTAAGGAAAGAAAGAATAATCTGGAGTGATGGAAAATACTGTCTCCCTCTTCTGAAGCACAGGGTTGCCTACTGCTTCTTTGAAATACACAGCATCATCTTCTGGTTACTAGTGTGGTATAGGTGGGCAAGGCGAGGCAAAGATTTCAGCTTCATGGTAAAAATCAGTCACAGCAGCAAAAAAAGCTACTCCTCCTAGTGACCCATAAAATTATTCCATCACTAACATTTCTTGTGAATGTAGGAGGAGTAAAGTGCCTAAAGTGTGATTTTAGTCAGTCCTTTAGATGCAACCCACCAGCAGCTTGGCAGTGCTATTTTAATCAAACCACTAGATCAGAAAGCAAATTCTCCTTTGGGGACAAAGGCCCTTAACTAGTTGAATGGTGGCAACTTGCTTGAGGGTAGCATAAGCAGCTGACATGTAGAGGATCTGTAGTCTATATTAAGTAGCAAGAAACAGTCAAATTTATGCTGCTGCTGTGTTTTGAATACATCATTATGTGTTCCAGTTTAAGTAGTGCATCTGAAGTCCAGGGTCAAGCAGCAAATCCTTATAGCACTGTTTTTACAGATTTACTCAGGGAAGGAGCCCTCCAGTAATGTGTAATGAGCCCTAAGTAACATGCATTAGCAGTCTGTATGTGTACAGCTCACGGGTCCCACTACAGTACAGGGTGAAGCAGCACTTTGGGTCAGAATCCAGAGATTGTTCTGTTTGGTGGATGTGTCTCACCATGACCGAGTCCCAGACACAGCAGTGTGGAAGATGGAATGTTTGACTTGGATTATCAGTGGCTTGTATTTAAAACAGTAACCAAAATTCAGTTCCCACGTCCAATTAGCAGCAGATTTCTCCTTGCATTCCTGGGAGCAGATTTGTCGTGTTGCTCTCACAAGTGTGCAACATGTGCGCACAGGCAGCACTGCTCTTCCCCACCCACCGCCCTGGCAGAAATGTACACGAAACTAAAAAAAGAACTTTAACAGAATTCACGGATAATTTTTCAATTTGCTAAATCTGTTACGTCTCCAAGCCGAACACTAGAAAATCACCCAGTGCATATTCTCCCACAGAATCTTCCAAATACTATTGCACAAAGGAATTTATTGATTTTATCTGTTTAATCTGTTAGCTAAAACAAGAAAGCCACTGAGAAATAGCAGTGTGTATCACCAGTAGTATGTAGCATGAATAGAGGTTAATACTTGCCCTTTTAAAACAATTCAGTAGGGAGGGATTCAGTAGAAATTCATTGCTAGAAACAAGGAGATTCATCTAAAAATTAAGCAATGTAAGTTAGAAAGAACATCTCCCTTTGAATATGATGTTTTTGATGAAAAAGTAAGAAAGAGGGCGTAGGATCACAAACTGTTCATACAAATGCAGATTCCAGATTGGCAGGATCAACTATATATTGTGAAGTATTTCTGGTAAATAGGCATCCTGTAAGCCATGATTTGTAAGTTGGCAGCTCAGTGATGATTCAAAAGCCAGAAAAAAACCAAAAACTGGGTAGTGCCTGCAGAGGCAGATACAGTGGCACTGGGAGTGGATGGGACTGTGCAGTGACTGGCTGTGGCAGAAAGCACAGATGCTGTGCAGGGTGATGTTCACAGGGTAACAGATAATAGCAATATACCAAATCACTTCCACCGGGATTAAAAAGAAAAAAAAAAAAAGAAAGAACCAGTAAGCAGCAGAAATGTCCTGGTTTTCCCATTGCAGCTCACTGCACATTTAACAGCGAGGAGGCCTCAGCAGATCATAGGTGCTCATACAGGAGAATATGGTTAGGCAGCATAAATCAACATCCAAAAATAACTTGAAAGGTCAGCTGGAGGTGTGGGTAGAAAAGGCTGATTTTAAAAACAGAGCTAAATAGGGAAATGTAGCATTCCACAGCCTCTTACAAAAGCCAGCGGTCTTACCACTTGAGAAAGATAAAACTTCCCTTTTTACTGTATTTATGGAAGGCAAAATAAAATACTCACAAGTTAGTCCTTAGCATCTCTCATAAAGCAGTAGTTATTACAGAACTCCTTTTGCAATAATAATTTAGAACCTTTAATAACTTCTAAGTGTATGAAAACGTAAGTTAAGAGTCTTCATCATACTTTGATGTTTCCTAGTGATTGTGTACGGTGTCAGCACACTTGATTTCATTTTGGTCCTTGGGTTGTTTTCTTCTGCTGCAAAGGGAGTTGACCTAGGAAATTTTCTTCATCTTGCAATTGATTTTGTCGAGTAAATTCATCCAGAGGCCAAGGGCTTCCTTTTGTTCCTGACAAACTGACAGTCAGCATTGAAGTAAGTTTTTTTAGAGGGAGCAGTTGGAACTAGATGGTGGTTTCTGGAATGCCTCCTGGTGATGCACCATCCCACCAACCTCACCAAAACTTGAAGCCCACCCTAGCATTAGAAAATGTGGTCCTGTGGTTTGTTTGAAAGGGAGAGGCTTATATAGGGAGAGCGGTGCCAGGGAAGGGCTGCAGCTGACCAACCTGCACCTGAGACAGCTGCTGAATTTGCACAGGGACATCACTGAGGCCACTGACTGTTCCTGCAGGTACAGGTGCTCCTGTCCCTGATCCCAGCTTCATGTGATGGGGGTTGCAGAGATTGGTTATGTGAAAACAAGGTACATGGCATTCATACTATGAGAGGTATCTCTTCCGTGGGGGCCATAGTTAGGGTTACAGCAATGTCACAGGACCCCAAACAGCTTGAAAAAGTCCCATCACAAGGTGCCTGGGGTGTTCTTGGTCTGTCTACGGGTGCTTCAGGGTGCCAAGGAGAAACTTTGCATTTCCAGGCAAGCACTCATTTTTCACATTCAGGGTTCAACATCTGTTAGTATGACATTGTTTCCCCCAAAGTTTCTCTATGAGAAAACACCTGAATCAGGACAAAGTATGAAAATGTACCTGTGTCCTCCTTCTGGTGTAAACTGTATACTGGTGAAATGTCAGACTCTGTGTATAACACTTAGCAAGAGTGCTTTGTAATGTTTTATCACCACTGGTTCAAATTTTTATATTGGGATCCCATTTTCTAGCTTTCTTTTTGTAAGTGTTCCCTCTTTGTTCTAACATACAACTTTCAAGGAGCCTTTTTAAAATAATAAAGAAAATAATACAAAAAAAAAAGTTTATACAAAAGAAAAACATGACACCTTCAAGTAGCTTGTCAAATGGGCTGCATTAGGACCAAAGATGTAATGTCTTGTTTTCTTGCTTTAAAGGAATAGGGTATTGATCACTACTTCCACAGCCTCTTTTTATAGAGAAGAGCTACAGAGCTCCACTTCTCGTTGGGGCTGGGTCAGACCTCCATTGAGCCAAGAGAGACTGGCAGGAGGGTGAGGCGTGTCCATAGAAAACCAAACTGAGTGTCAGGACCATGTATCACTTCAGGGCCAAACCTACAACCTCTACTCCATATTGCACTTAATGCAATATCTAAACAGAGACACAGCCAGGAAAAAAAAAAGAAGCAAATACATGATATTTTGGCTCAGTATCAGGAAAAACTTGATTTTGTGAAGATGAGACATGATGAAATAACTTTTTTGTGTGAGGAAGTGTGTAGGCAGGCAGTGAGACTTTAAAACAGTAACACTTGGTTATGTATTACCTTAATTATGCAGGGGAGTTGAAATCACAGAGCTTCCATGATATGCTTTGCTTTCTGCCATGCATCCTGCCTGCGTTTGATGTCTGGTGTGTGGCAGATCACCGCCTCTGTTACCATGGCCGTGTGGACTGAGAACTGCGGCTTGGTGCAACCCCTTCTTCTTACGTAGAGAGAGAAAAGTGCAGTCATAGTAGGCTGTACCACAGCTAGTGGTCAAGCTAAGCCCTCAACAGCATCCAAAAATGTGTTTCCCAAGGGAAAGAATTGATAACTGGAGACCTACCTAGCAAAAGACACACCAATTGTTGCATTGCTGAAGTCAGCAGGCAAAACGTCTTCAGCCAAGATTTGGGGCTGGTGCCTCATCAGCTTTGCTGTAATCTTCTAACATGGTGCAGATGGGGCTGTCTGGAGGCACAGCAGCACAGGTCCTGTGGTCTTTTTGTATCTCTCACTTTGAAGTAATGGGTTTTTCTGATTAATAAGGGGAAAACTCAAAATCAAGAATACCACTAGCAACTGGACTGGTAGAAGGTGTTGTTCCTACACAGACAATATAGTACATCATTTCCAGTCAGGCTGGAATTTATCCAGACTCTTCTCCTTACCTCTCACAAGCTAGCTGGAGAGTGTGCATTTGCAACCACCATCAATGTTATCCTCATATTTTATTAAAGGGAGTAATCAAAGTAGTTGCCTACCATGGTAGGAGGCGTGGCTCACATACCTATGTTGCTTTTTAACCCTACATTCCTAATAAAGTTCTCCTTCAAATTAGTGGGATGTTTAAATTGATTACACTGAGAGTATAAAACAAGGCTAATACTGAGTGATTTTTTAAATCCCTCACAATAATCAGAGATCCTATGGATCCATTGCTCATTTAGGCTGCTTTGTATTGATGCAATCAACCGAGTATAAGGTATGATGACTTGGTTTTAATAAACTGTCAAGCAATATATCCATAGATACAGACGGTACCCTCACAGCATTGTAAAGTTACTCAACTATGAAAGCACTATTTGTAAAATAAGCAACTCTTGACTTTTATATGGTTTAATGGTTTATACTGTTGATCAAAGATTGTTTGTATATGAGCGATGAAAAAATGAGGTGTATATTATTCTTTTTAATTGTTTTTAATTTTTGGAGGACTTTTATTGTAATATACTGTTGTATTTGGGGGGAAGAAAAAGCAGTGGCTAGCTTGTAGCTTGTAGCCAGAGAAGAACTCACAATAAGGGTTCTTTATTGATGGACTTAGATTTTTTTCTGGTAAAATTTGTCACCTTGGGGATTTATCCAGAGCTTAGTGAACCTAGTAACAGCTCTCTTTCCTCTCTTCAAGACTCTTTGGCTCTCTGCATACGCAGTGCTGGAGTTTCATAATGTGAGCAATAATAGAGGCAACACTTGTGACCAATGGAAGTGCAATATGAAAGCCCAGGTGCTGCTTATCAGGGCCCTAAAAAAAGCTGCTCTTTTACATGTCAGGTTCCTACTTCACTTCCATGACAAAAGCAAAAGCAGAATGAGAGCAATCCCTCAAAAGCTGATCCATGTGACACATGAAGCCATAGTGTTGGCCGCTTCCAAAGTGTATAGCTAAGGCAAAATAAAGTCTCAACCTGAGTCACACTGGTGACTTAAATTGTTGTACTATCCTAGTCAGGGAGAGAAATTCTGTTAGCAAAGGCAGACAAATAAAGCCCTAGTGTACCCTGATTATCAGTGTTTAATTATCCAACTGGTGGAACATGTAGCAGACAAATACTAAAGGAATTGCAGGGTCCTCAACATAACAAAGCAAAATACACTGCATTGGCAAGACAGTAAAGAAGAGAGGAGCTGGAACTGTCAGTATGCATTCAGCCTGGATAGGTTCCTGGTATTACAAATAGTAAATGAAATAATTTTTGTCTTATAGATGAACTTTGTACACAGAATACAACAAAAAGGCCACAACAGCACCTTTCTCATTTTCATCTTTCCATCCAGTCCCTTCCAGTACGTAGGCTGCATGTTTTACCAGCTCAACCTATTTTATGCAGAAATTATGTAGTCTTAATCTTCATATTACTGGTTCTCAGAAATGTCTAATGCGTATTAATGCATGATATTTTTATTTTAATAAAAGTAATTAAATAAATATTTTCTCTTTTGGCACATTATTTCGTCTCCCCCCTCTTTTAGGGATCACCTGGCTTGAGAAGATTCTAGTTAAGTTAGTATTTCTATGAAGAAGAATAATTAGTATCAAGAAGAAAATTGATATATACATTGTACATCTATGCACCTCCTCTGTGAAGATCAGAAAGCAACTTTGTACCTTTAAAAGTCCTTATCAGACAGGAAACGGGTGTTGTCTGTATCTGACAGAGGCAGAACAATGCCTCTACTTACCCCAGAGAGGTGAGGACACTGACTTGCTAAATCCCACTTTCAAAGCACCGAAAGAGAGAAACATAAAATGAAGAATGATGTAAGTATAGAAAAGTGTGGGTGTTTGGGAAGGATGAGCATTCAGAAATTCCACAGAGTTCAGTGCAGTCAACTTCAAATAAACAGAAAAGTGACAGAGGGTGCAAGAATAGAAGACAGCCAAAGAAACACAGCTGCAGTTTAACCTCCCTATCTGCCCCCACAGGATATGGCAGATTAAGATAAGATACAGAAAATTGCTATCAAAAGATAGGAGAGGAATACAAGTCTCTTCCACAGGCTCCATCATTATCAACAGCAGCTCTAGGCAAGCCTCACCCTCTGACACTCCTGACCTAGACCCAGGAGAACAAAGCCAGCCTTTGGGGAGCCATCTGAATGCCCAATAATGACATCAGAAATGCACAAGGCAGCCAATAAAAGAGCTAATGTGCCCTGAGGAGGCCCACAGCCACAGCTGGACCACCTACCATGGCACCTGGGACAGACTTACGTGCCTCCTACAGCACTGAATATGGAAGGGCTTCACCATCACTCTTTGGGACAGTCACATTTCAGCAGTAACTGGTCCTGTATATCCTCGTTCATCCCTGTCCTTAGGCTGCTGACTGGGGCAATGCTTGTGCAGCAGCATTTAATAAGAGGTGTTTGTACCAGGCATGGGTCTGGCAAGAAAGAGGGACCTTGGCCTTGTAATTGCCAAGGGCATGTGGTAAGAAACAGCAGTGAAGGTGACTTGGCTTCCTTAAAGTGGCATTATGCTTGCTGTCAGAGATGGGCTCAGTTCTTACATCAGACATGCATCAGACCCATTGCAGACCCCCTGGAAGGGTGCCACTGGCATGGCAGGCACAAAGGGACATGTGCTGCTCGGGGTGCTCAGTGGGGTGGCTGATCCTGCTCCCCACATCATGAGACAGGCTGCTCGGAGCCCATCTGTAAATATACAGGGAGGAAGTAAGCTCCCAATCCACAATGTGAATTACTGCTGCTCTTTATTTGAGAGAAGAGTAGAATTGCAGATCAGGTGGTGCTTTAAATTGTTTGTTGGGAATTGAAATCTCTCTAATTAGCACCATCTGTGTGAAGTTCAACACCAGAGCTCTTGTTGCAGAAATCCTTTTACTCAAAAACATGTTTTCTTTCTGAAGAGAGCAGAAGGAATGTTATTTAATGTGTGTGTTAACATTAGAGATTGGTGCCTTCGGTGAGTTACAGCCCTGTGAAACTGAACTAGCTGAGAAATAGTGCAGTAAGTGTTTGTCATCTTAATCCTGTATTGTATGTATATATTGTATGTTTGCACCTTTCTTTCCTTTTCTTTTTTGAAAGGGCACAGACTTATGGATTGCCCTAGACTTCACTGGACACTGTCCCTCTCAGATAGGAGCGATGATGATACAAGAGATAGATATCCTTGTCTCACAGACAGCTTTTATGTAGCAGTGTTTGTCCTGGCACTGATTTAGCAAGCCAAAGTACAGCTAGTAAGGGTCACAGCTGGTTGTGTAGATTCCCATCTAGCTCTTGGAGCCTGTTAAATCATCAAAAGCTGAGGATCTCTATGTGAATTTACCGGTCATGAGTAAGAAATACAGCAATGTGCAATCTCTACTGCTGTCCATGGAGACCTGCTAGGTCCATGCTAGGTCAAGCCAAGCCAGGCTAGGCATAAATGTCATGGGAATGCAGCTCTGGCACAGCACAGTTGTGGGATCCTTCAGGCACAGCCCTTGCCCCTGTGGCCAGGCATCCTATGGGGCACTCGTAGAACACATCTGCAGCTATCTGAGATTTCCAAAAGGAACCCAAGCTTGCAAAGCCTGCGCGGGACTATTCCTATTACCCCTGCTTCGAAGAGCAGCAGAAGGAAAGCTGATGGTGCCCTCTCTTGGAAGGAAGGAACTCTGTCCAGAGCAGAAATCTTTAAAACACATCTCCCAGAAAAATGGAGCTGAAAAAATGAGCTTGTGTAGGCGATTTATTTTCCAGTCCATTTGGAATACAGGTTCATGGAACATTTAATCCAGCCTACGTATGGGGTGCTGCTGGAAAGGCTTGCTGCAGTGATCCAATGGAAAATGAATCCTTCTCTTTGGCAGCTTAGTTTTAGCAGAGTTGGAAGACTTGCATGCACTACAGAGCTGACTTCTTACACGGCAATGTACATGGAAAGGACACGACCATACCCCTTTGTGACAAATGTACAAGTGACAGCGTCATAACAAGTGGGACATCCTCCTGCCCTCAGAAGCTCTTGTGCATGTTACTGGAAATAATTCTATTTCCCCAATTCTCAGTTACTGCATTTCTTCATGTCTTGCAAGAAAAGCAATATTGTACAGACGATGCTGTGAAGAATCTTAAAGTAATGCAAATAGGCTGTGTTAGAACAAAGAGATATAGGCTCATGTTTGGTTTGTGATCATTATACTGCTGGTAGGGAGAATTCTTCATCCAGCCTATTTGTATCTTATGGGAATGCTCCAGCGTGGGTTTAACACAATGCAGAAACAAATAAGACTATTTTCAGTGAATGGCAGTTTTAGAAAAGCCATGGTTTTGCCTAATGCAAACACTGCCTCCACATACTTTTTAAAATTAGCGTATTGGCCTGTAGCGCTTGCTAATGCAAGATTATTTCTAGTACTGGTTTTATTGGTTCAGAAACCAGTGGGGATCTGCCTAAAAAATCTGGCCACTTTATGTTTTCACTGCTGTGAATGATGATGCTGGAACAGACTTGTAAACAAGAGAGACTTTGAATTATTCTTGGATTTTGAGTGCTAAGCTAACAAACCTAGCTTCCATCAGACATGAGTTGTATCAGTGGTGGAAAGTAGCAAAATGTCTGTGTGCCAAAACCTGGGAACTTTAGGAGCAGATAGCAATGGACATGCCCCTGAGACATGTGTCTGTAACCAATATGTAACATTTCAATAGCACACACACAGTTGCTGTCAGAGACTGAAATATTATAGTTTATGACTTAAATACTTTCATGAAGGACTTTTGAAACTGTATTACAAAAGCTGCAGAGAAGACTACCACACCCTGAATGGGGCTCTGAGAGGCCCTGGACTGCTTGTTGATGAAGATAAGATAAAATACCAACTCAGGGCTGGGGACATTCACAGTGATGCCTTAAATGGCTACCTAGAAAGAGAGACTAGACAGGAATAAAGGAAAAAAAGGAGGTATTTATTTGAAAGGCCTTCAGATGCACACTTTGGGCTCCAGAGGGTCCTGCCTCAGTGGATCCCAAAATGGAAGACAGGTCACGAGTGCTTAACACTTTTATATCAACATAAATTCACCAACCAGAACCCAGCCAATGATGGAATTTTCCCAAGCTTGCCCCCGTCTCCCCAAGATGATGGTTTACAGTTCTTGTTCTGGGTGTCCTTGGAGAGCAAGTTAGAGGTTTTGTTATGTCTATCTTAGCATAGAGGAAGCTAAGGAAACTCAACAAGCTACAGGAAACTTCAGAGTTGCACTAGCAGTACAGGACTTGAAAAATATAAAAGTTAAAACCTAAGGCATCAACAGAGCACAAGCTTAACACCTCCAAGGTGGAGACCACAGCCCCAGGGCTAGCAGCTGCCAGGCTCTAACAGACCCTTGCACCAAAGGGTGGGGGGAGAGAGGCTTTGGGTGTGTGTTGGAAAAACCTCTGGTGAGAGGCAGTGACCACCCACCCTCCACCGTGCAGAGGAGCCCAGCTGAGGAGCCCTTCACCCCGGGAAAAGACACATCCATGTGAAGGACACAGGGGGTGACATGGCCCATCACAGCCCCCCAAAAGGGGTGTAGTAAAATCTGTATAAACGTTTTACCTTCTGGATAAAAATCCAAACCTAGTGAGTTGAACTTAGCTTTTATGTCATGCACAAATGTTCTTATTGGTGACACAGCAGCAAACCCTGCTTCTTGGTGGTGAGGCTTCTTGGGGCACATTCTGGCTTGGGCCTTCAAGTGAGCCACCAAGTTGCCTCCCCAGGATGTAAGGATGCCTAGAAAAACCCAAGTGAGACTAGTAACCTCAGCAGGGCTGAAGGACCTACCAGTGTGTGCCAGCAAGAGAAATTATCCCAAAGGCCAATTTGCACCATCATGGATTTGCTCTAAGGTTTTGTGCTTGTATTACCCCAGGAATGACTTCACTGAGCTTCTGTGGGACTAATTTACAGAGCTAATCCTGTATGCAAGTCTTCATAGACCCACCTAGAGTAATGTGCCATTAGTCATGCTTTAAAGACTTAAGAGGGATATAAATGATGTATAAATTTTTACACTGGTTGTATACACACATATGCATTTCAATGGCATAGTTAGTGCTATTTGAAGTATTTAGAGAAGTCCTTTGCTTTCAGTGGTGAGTTTAAAAAAAAATCTGTGGTTCAGCTGATATGTCAAAGGGACATTTAGAAGATTTACTACTGTTTCCCCTAAGGCCCTTCCAATGATAGCTGCAATACTGAGACATAGAAGGTTAGTTACTGAATGTTTGTAAGCAACTTTGAAGATGAAAACCTTGTTTTCTTTCTTTTTTTCTCTTTTTTCCTCTTTTTTTTTTTCTTTTGAGCTAAACATGCTGATGATTATAAAGGTAGGATTTCTGTCAGCTTCTTTGTTTTGCATGCTGCACTGAAGAGGTTTGCTATGAATTCAGTTTGCTGACAGGTTTTCAGTAATTAGTTTATCTGCTTTTTTTTTCTGCTGCTGCCTTTTGCCACACTGCCCTCTCCCCAAAGACCAGAACAGCTGAGGTGCTGGCTGACGCAGGAGAAGGCTGGGCTCAGGTGCTACCCTGCACGCCACCAGGAACCCCAAGTGGGCCAAGTGAAAGAAATAAGTTCTCTAACTCCGTCTGAGTTACTTTTTGACTTCAACGGAAACATAACCTTGCAGCCCAGGAAATGAATTGAGCTTATGGAGCAAGATCTGTGGGGCTAGCTCCTCTCATCTACAAAGGCAACCCATGCTGGCATTCTGCTTAGTATAATACATCTTAACCACACAAGATTGAAAAGATGACAGCAGCTCTGCCCCTGGCAAGTTTGACAAAACCTTCTCTCCAGGAAATCCAGTACAAAATAACAATATTTAAAGAGTCAAGTACTAAACAGTCTGCACTAGTGCGTGTTATTCATTTAAGCACAGGAGTTCAGCAGCAACAACAGACTTTGAGTCTAATTCTCAGAGCTTCCTGCTGTTTCAATAAAAAAAACTTCCCCTTCTCTTCACTGAACTCATTAGGTCGTTCTTTATCTACTACCTACACTTCCCCAGGAACTGAAGCCTGAAACAAGGCAAATAGCAGTCTCCTTCATCACGCAGCTTAGTATATGTTCGTATTCAGTAAAATTAGCTAATGTTATTCTACCAGCAAACTTGATGGGCCCAATTTATTACCTTTTCATCAACCAGACCACTGCAGTATTGGAAAATTTTATACCTATACAAGTAAGTTTATGAAACCGCTCCTATTGCTGAAAATACGGTGTAGGGCATTTACATATTTGAATGTGCTTAGAGCTGAGACATGAGGATACTTTGAGAAGGTGCAAACAGCAACCAGTGGACTTTGTCTTAGGCAGTGCTAGTTACCTGATGGTGGGTCACTTTGTTTGCCTGCATTGCTTCTGCATAGGGTCAAATGCACCTTCCCTATTAAAAAAACCATCCAGAGTACTATGATGGAAACCCACCACTAGAGTAAACCAGTGGTGTTACTGAGTTTGTACTGAATCAGAGCAATGTGCAGACTGAAAATTTTCTAAAATGAAAAAAAGTAAATGAAAAATTTTATTTACAAAATGAAAAAAAAGGCATTTCCTCAGTAAAGAGCCAAGAATCCTCTTTGGCCCAATCTGTATTAAAATATTTATTGTAGAGCAATATGATGTTGGAAGGAAGGCATCTGTATTACATAAATAGTTCTCCCTCTTTTCTCTTGAAATTATATTATAAATTATCACTTTTAGTTTATTGAGCACTAATTTCCCAGCATGTATGTGTAAGCAGTCTCTCTATATTTATGTTTTCAATATAAAGAATGTCTCCATTAGATATTTCAAGGCAAAGATCATGGTCAATATAACAGAAGACAAGTCATAAATTCACAAACTGATATAAAGCCCTGCTGGCTCAGTGGTTGTAAACCAGCAGGGTTGCAATCAGACCCCTTTGTGTTATACTCACTGGAGAGCTGAAGCAGCTTCAGCATCAGGGACTAACTCTTCTGCTTGGAGAATGCTTTCTGCCAAAAATGTTTCAAGAGTGGCTGGAGCCAGGGTTTCCCTCGAATTTCCATCAGTATTATTAATATTCTGGCTGGGTGTCATCAGACCAAAGGTCAATATAGAAATATATCTTTCCCAGTTGCTAAAAAGTATGGACTTAATGAAAGCATGTAAAAGAGAAGGCATTCACAGTCTTGGGATAATTGAGTTTATAATGAACCTATTTATTCATTTCCTGATAGCCTCTAGGTAATTTTTTGTTATTTCTTGGACTGAGAAATATGAGAAAGCATAAGTTTGAGTTGTGATCATTAACTGAGTTTGAAATAGATATCAACAGAATAGCAGTCTTTCATCCAAGAAAGTTTTCTGAGCAAACATTTTGAATGATATCTCCAATACACAGTAACCTAGCATTGAGGACAAAATATCACCTCTGAGCCCATTAAAGACTCTTTGAGGTAATACCTTCCTTGTGTAAGCAGCTGATAGGCTTGCAAAACAGGAAATTGCACCCTGCAAGGGGATATATATGTGCCTGTAGCTTGTTCTACCTGCTGTGCAAAAGTTTTTGCATGGAAATGTGAGACCAGGAGACGATACATCCAGCATCTCTCTTCAGAAGGCACACTTGGTACTGGGATCCTTTTTTCCACAAAAAAGCCTGAGACCTCTTTCAAACGGACCTAACTGCCATGAGTATCTACAAAACCTTGCTAAGAAACATGCAGTGCACAGAACAGCCTGCAGCAGTATGTGGTTCAGCTACAGAGCTAGTACTTGTGTAATTGCACTGACCCTTTGATAAGAAACTGTATAAAAGACTGCCATCACCTCTGCTAAAGTCATAAGCATGCACTCAAAAATTGACTTCTGTAGGTACTTCCTCCAATCTGTCTCTTGCTACAACCCATGCTGCTTCTTCTTACTTCCAGGCAGGACCTACAGTCACTTCTCTTCCTGTGGCACTGCCCTAAAGGCCTCTTGCTACATTGTCCTCCACTAAATAATCCAAGTCCAAAAGACCATCCAAGGAGGAAATCTACATAATCCTGTCCAAAACATCTCCAGAGGACTCAAACCTTTGTCTCAAAACAAAACAACAATATGTATAAAGGGATCTAATTAATTTAGGAAATAAAATGTTCCTTGTGTGCACATGTCTTTGGTCACTCAACCGTGACCAAATTCTGGCACAGATTTATTTTAAACAAAATACCTGTTTTCCCAAATCAGTCAACCAGTCTCTGATGAGGCTCTTCTTAGCTCAGCCCTCCACCAGGTTTTCTTCACAACCTTAAAAAAAAATGCAATTTTTCTATCCTGACAGCCCTTTACAGTCCTGCCAATGCCTATTTGCTCCCTCCTCTTAGGCCATCCTGCACTAGGGAGGATTGTGTTTCTTTAGCTCATTCTTTTTAAAATAATAATTAAAAAATGTTATTTTTACTACCTATGTATCATAAGCTTTCTTATCTTCCAGGGTCCTTGTAAGACTAAATATGAGTCTCATACTGTGAAGCAGACAGGGTCTCCTTTCTCCAAGGTCTCTCCATTATTTCTTTGAATAGGCTGAATACCCCACCTACACCCACTTGTCTCCTTCCTCTGGCTTTCCCTTGTAAACCAGCCTGGTGGAAACCCTCTGATGGAGCTGGCCCAGCTACCAGCATTTCAATGGGCTCATCCCTGGCTAAATACATTTAGCTTCCCAGTGAGCATTGTCCCTCTGGGAGAAGTGACCTATTGATCTGCACCAGTTTCTATTGAAGGGAGGCATTAGAAAGCCAATGCAATTAGCACTCTGACAAAGTTGCTTACAAAGATGAATTTGGAATCAGTGTTACCTCTAATAACTATTGCCTAATCACATTTGGTTTAATTACATGTAGATCACTGATTCTCCCAGGAATTGCCTGGTGCCTGCCTGCTTTTTGTATTGGTTCCAAGTGCCCATTGGAGGCAGCCTGACCATCAAGGTGTCCCTTGCTGCTGCCTCCACTGTGGTGGGGGAAGGCTCTGTTGGTATACAAAGTCTTCCTCATCAGGCTATGATATGAGACAGGGGAGAAAGAAGCCCAAATTTTGGGAGGAGGGCAACTGTTAAGATCCAGTCTTAAATTAAGTCTCTGTGTATGAAATGGAAAGAACGTTTGTCCTGTGTTGCAATGTAAGATGTGCCCAGGGGGTTGTATTCTATCACCATCTTCAGGTTTCTGCTGAAACCAGGTGGGGCAGTGCTCCCTGCCTCCTCCCTCAAACCTCTCTTCTGTTAATGGGCCCATCAACATTGTCCATGTCTCACAGATAACTTGCCCCTGGACTATCTCCTGTTAACAGGAGGCCTTATTGCATGACTCACCATCTCATTGCAAGATGCTCCACCCAGAGGCAGGAACCAAGCATTCCATCCTGGATATAAACTGAGATGTTGAAGACCACAGGTAGCTTTTTCCCACTGGATTTCCAGAGGACAAGACCTGCACACCTACCACTGGACCTTCCGAGGAAGACCAGACCTTTCCACAGGATCACTGCTTCAACAGAACCACATCCATCACTTCAGGAGGATTGCAGCCACCATCTTATGGGACTGCCACTGCTCCCTTGACCAACAGGGTGTCAGGTCGTATCTGACTCTGTCAGTTTAAACCAGTTTTTCCTGCCTTTATTTCTAATTTTCTTAATAAATTGTAATCCTGACTTAGTGTCTCCCACTGGTTTGTTTTTCAAACCAGAACAACGTTGAAGGTTCAAAATATACCCAAAAAACGAGATTAAAACCAAACAAGGTTAGATGTTGGTGCCAAAAAAATGATATATTTTATTTAATAGGAAAAGAGGAAAAGAGAAAGAAAGAAAGAATGAAAGAAAGAACGAAAGAAAGAACGAAAGAACGAAAGAAAGTAAAAGAAAGAAAGAAAGAAAGAAAGAAAGAAAGAAAGAAAGAAAGAAAGAAAGAAAGAAAGAAAGAAAGAAAGAAAAAGAAAGAAAGAAAGAAAGAAAGAAGTAAAACTGTAGTAAAATCTGTATTTTAAACTACACAATTCTGTGTCTATTTCCTCTTAGATGACATCAAAAATCCTGTATGGTGTAATGTTTATCCCTCAGTGAAGAGAAATAGACTTCTGAGTAGCTGTCTCTCTTTTAGAATGAGATTTTGAATAACCAGATCACTTACTGTGGAGGCTGGTGAGCCTGCCACACAAGGGTCCCTGAGAACCCCCTGGGAGGGAAGGACCCTGAGAGGCAGTCCCCAAGTTAGAGAGACACAAGAGGCTTCTCTCAAGGACACCTGTTCTGTTATGCTAATGTACCCTGTCCTGCTCCCTCAGTCAGCTCCACTGGACGCCCCCACAGACCTCTGTTCCTCGGCCACCCCTCTCTATTTCCCCACCAGTTCCCATACCCTAACCCCACCTGTATACTGCCCCATGCCCTCTGAGGGTTGGCCCCTGGTGCTCTCTCCTCCCCTGCCACACCACACTTAAATCTGGACCCTTCCCGTGAGTCTTTGTCACTGAACTGTCCACGTGTGCAGCTGGAATACACATCTCTGTGGACTCAACAAAGACCCTTCCTGCCTCTTTGCCATCGACTCATGTTAGCAGCTATCTGGCATGCTACAACTTATGACCCAATTTTTCAAAGCACACATACAGTCTCCTAGCAGTCAGATTACCATCTGACTCCTACTGTTTTTAAAATGTAGTTCTGATTCATTCACAGAAACTTTGCTATTACTGTTTTCTCAGAAACTTTGCTTTATGTTTTCTCATAAACCTTCTTAGCTGTTTTAGAAAAGTGGTCATAAAGTTTAGTTTCCCATTCAGTACTGAGTAATGTCTTCATAGAAGGTGTTTCTTCCTGCACTGAATCAATTTATAGAAATTTATTACTTTTTCATATACTTTGTTGGCTGATACTGTTGTGACTGCTTTAGAGTCACACAACTTTGCTGTAGACCATATTACATAGTTAACTTCAAATGCAAATTTTTGAAGGCATTGCCACAATAGAGTACATGCCAGTCTTAGACTATATGAATACTCCAATTCTTCAGTTTTTGGGTTTCTGCAATGACCACCATGACAGAGTGACAAAATAATGATTAGAGGGCATCACTGAAAATTAAACAAGAGCAGCAAGATTTGCTATTTCCTGGTCCAGCTGCAATTTTCACCAGTTTCAGCAGCTTGTCAGTTAAGGACAATTATGCAAGTGAAAAAACAGATCTGTAAAGTTGCTAATGAGTAACTGGAAATATCAGAAACTTTTCCTCAAGGAGGAACACTGATTTGCTGACAGTGTTGGAAGCAAAGCAGAGTTGTCCAAACGGGATAAGATGTTCTTGGTTTTATGGTGCACAAACGGTTGCAAGAGACGCACACTGAAGCACCAAATGGACTAACTATTAATGGGAATTCTCTCTTAAACTTTCCTGTGGGAAGAAGAGTACATCTGTTGATACAAGTGAAAGCTTTTAAGCAGGCCTGCATACAGAGATATCAGTGTTCATTATATTGACTTTCTGAAATGTTTCCATGGAAGCTTTTATCTCAGTTCCACACAAGACAAGTTTCACATCTTTTACTTCTTTGAGGCATATAGCTAGCATTTGTTTCCATCATACAAAAGGTTTTCTCATCTTTCAGGGAAACTTTCAGCACCAGAAAGTTCAAAGAGAACTTGAGTTCACAGTGCATGGCTGAAGGGCATCTCCTTACCTCTTATAAACCCACACCATTCCTTCCTTATGCAGAGCTCTGTGGGACTAGAGAAGCTACTGGACTACCAGGACTTTTCTGCATAACAGTTGTTTTCCACAGTGGATCTGTTTTGCCCAACTTGCAACCTTAGTCTGGAAGTTAGTGGTGCAGATATATACTGGTTGTGTGTCTTGGAATATCTGAGTTCCTGCTCCAAATGAACTCTTTTTAAAACTTTCAGGGCCTGAAAGAGTTCACACAAATTTTGACCCACTATCTCAAAATTGCAGAGCTACTTTTTCAGACAGTTTGGTAGTATACCAAAGTTTATGTTGATTTTTGCCTGTGCAACAAGGAGCAAAGTAGAGCAAAGTACAGCAAAGTTTAGAGCCCTATCTTCACTCTTTCCTCTAAGTGATGAAGCACTTTGCTATCAGGCATATTCTAGCATAAGATCTGTGTGTTTCTTACTGCCTCATCAGCTTTCAGCATGTCACATTATCTACATTATGATTTGTTTCCTATTTGCCCCTTCTTCCAGTATTTGAAGTGGTAGTTGAACATTCGCTGTCCTCAGACCTGCCACCATTCATCAGCAGCCCACACCAAAACACATAGAGCCACACTTTGTAAAGACAGACCACTCAGGAAGCAAATGATTTCAGGAAAAAAATCAAATCTGTGTTAATTCTGAAAAAAAAAATAAAGGTCAAATAGTAGGGGATGAAACTAGATAAGCTTCTTAAGAGCTTACTTCTTTAATCTATTGAGGACATTTCATCTGGGTATTTACCAATAGCTAGAAACCTACAGCATTTCCTTTTTGTTTTTTCTAAACCCTCCATCTGTTTATATTTAAAACCAGAGATGGAAGGAAAGAGGTCTGGAAAACCAATGGAATTGATAGGGGACTGGGATGAATTTCTAAAACAGTGGTACACTGCTACTTAGAATTAGCATTTGACACAAGTTAAGTCATCTTCTGACGACTGTTTCAAGTATGTGACGTAGGTAGATGGATTCAGACTGAAATAAAATTGTGACATCACCAACATGTTGAGTCTAATCATCATGAAAACAGGCCTGCTCATTTATCCTCAGAATGAGCTCTAGGAGATCCCAGGACCATAGAAGCTTAAAGTATCTGATTGTACTTCACATGAAAGATTTCAGCCTCTCCAGCTACCAGAATATAACTTTCTGTGAGCATCAAGATCAAAAAATAATCAAGAAAACATACCACACCTAGACTGGGAATGGAAGCATCAATCTATTCACTCCTTTTTCCCATTCTGCAACACCATTTGCCTCAGCAATAACTGAAATGGTGCAAAGAAACACTACTGGTGAGAAGAGCACACCTCTCCTCCCCATCCCACCTCACTAGGATGGGGATGCTAAATCTGTACCACTCATCCCAGTAACATGTCCGGTCCTCCTGTTCCACCTGACACCACCCCTGACACATCACATTTCATACACCTTAATATAACACTAAAAACCACCTTCTGCCTCCACTATCACAGTTCTCAAGCAAGATGAGCCTCTGTGAGAATGTTGCCCAGGCTTTTCAATTTTCTCTCACTCCACTCTCACCACTTACTTGTGTTACATGACCAAAGAACTCTTGGCCAAAATCAAGGAGCTTTTCCTGATCAAAGTAGTTGTGGAAGGTTGGGCTGGTTTGCTTTTACTTTTTCTCTTTTTAACCCTTTACATCTTCATTCCGGTTGTTTGGGCCATCATCTTTTACATCTCATGGGATCCTTTACCCTCTTCCCACCTTTCCCTCACATCCTTGGACCACCTGCTTGACTCTTCAGTTTCTCATCCCTTCTAGGTCTCTGACCTCAGTCCTGTGCTCTTTTGCATTACGATGCAGCCCTGACTGGAGCTGTATGTACTTTGGGAGCCCAGATCTGACACAGCCACAAGAAGCAGACACCCTGCCAAGGAGGAAGATCTCATAACCAAAGCCTGTATCTCCACTCTGTCAGTCACTGAATACTATACATGGATGTTGCCTTCTTCCTCAGGACTGCTTTGGTTGAAAGGCATTTTTTTTCTGTTTTTTTTCCATCTAAAGATGATAGATTAACTTACTAAATAAAGCACTCTGCAGCCTGATGACTGTGATTTATTCTTCTTCCCAAGTGGTTTAATTCTACATCGGTTATCCTTGATTTGTCAAAAAGGAACAGTAATTGGAATGGAACTCACAGAGGCTGCTTTAGAACAAATTAAGCAAGAATTCCCCATAGTATTCAGTGCACTACAGGTTTTCTGTTTTCTGGCTGTATCCCTTTTTCAGTGCCTGACAAAACTGCTTATTTTTGTTGAAATTTTCAGCAAAAATAACTTAGCAGTTTGGAACAGGAATATTGTTGTCAGAGGAAAAGAGAAGGATGGAAGCCATGCTGTGAGTAAAATAATCTCCTGCTCTTACCAGTGCTGAAAAACAAAGCAGTTAGCCACTGAACTAGGCTTTCAATGGCAACTGAGGTTTTAGGTGTCACAGGAGAAACTGATTCAGGGTGAGCAGACACTTCTGCTGTGCTAGTAGGCTGTGCACATCAGATACTGCTCACTGCACCAGACTGGATGCAACACTCACTGGGCTATGAAGCCTGGCCAGGCACTGTCAGAACATGAAGGGCTGTTGGGAAATCTCCATCCTTTGCAAGGCAAAGAGTTCCTCACAGCATTTCATCAAGGTGGGTGCTGATTTGGAGCTGGGCCCCACAGACATCACTGTGCAAAATCTAAAATAGGTCTTCCATCACATATTGCTGTTGAGAGGGCTCTGAATACAAACTTCCCCCTCAAACAAGTCAAGTGAGGTATCACTGCTCATTGAAACACCTCAGGGTGCCTTCTGATGGGCTGAATCCAGGGTGAGATGAATTGGACTATCAGAAAACTATTTTTGTACAGGTTTTGTTGTTTCACAAAAGTAAAGCCCTTTCACAAAAGTAAAGTCCTAATAATGCTCATGCTCAAATACTTGAAGATTGAGATGATACAAGTCCTGTATTTCATTGATGTCTAATTGGGTCAACATGCAACATCTGACAATCACTGAATGCTTTTAATTTGGATAATGCTGTGAGGAATTCAAGGTGGTTTATATACTTACAATATATTGCCAGATTGCACTTGGTCTTCAAATTGAATAGTTCAGAGAATGAAGGAAGGATAAAAGGGACAATTCCTCACTTTTTCAAACTGTGCCTTGAAGAATCATAGAATCATAAAATGGTTTTGGTTGGAAGGCACCTTAAAGATTATCTAGTTTCAAACCTCCTGCCATGAGCAGAGACAACTTTCACCAGACCAGTTTGCTCAGAGGCCCATTCAGCCTGAGCTTGAAAACTGCCAGGATGGGATATCCATCCCTGAAGAAGCAGCTACGCTGCAGGAGCTTCACTGCTTTGTGATCTAGTAAGCACATCAGTGCTGGCACAAACAGATTTTGTTGCAGAGCCCTATTTCATGCATTTGTAAGCCTCCAAAAAAACCTCTCCCAAACTGCAGATCTAAAGCTCCCCTAAACCTTGGTTCCTGTATGTGGGAGACTTAGTATCCCAGAATCTCACATCCTCAGTTCTGCCAAGTGCCAAAGAAAATATTAATAGCTCCCCTAGTTGTCCTTGGCTCCAGATACTCCAATGACTCCCTTCCCCCTAGTTGTCCATGGCTCCAGACACTCCAATGACTCTATTTGTGTTCTAATTCTCCCACAGTATCCAAACACCAACCTTCACCTTTTTTAAAGCAAGGACTTGGTAGTATTCATTACAAGAAAATTAGTATGGCTAGAAAGTTCAAATACTGCAGCAAATGGAAGTGCAGGGAGATGAACATATGAAGTTTAGGAAAAATGAGGATTACTGCATGAGTATATGGGCATCTTGCAAAACCCATGATGTCAGCTTATGCTGTCTGTCCAGCACATGTTATCTTGGGCATTTTCCTTTTGCGTGACAAAGGATCCCTGTGAAATTGCATGAGTTTGACCAACACTATTACAGAGGATATCCAAGTGATACACTTGTGATTTGGCAAGACTTGGATCCAATCTTCAGGTTAGAAAGATTAGGTCTAGCATCTTTAACCTCATCTTGAAGTTAGAAAATAGAACTAAAGACTGAATTACAAATTGTGCTGTGATCAGACAACTTTTACTACGTTTTATTAGTTTGAACGTGACACTGCCATTCAATTTGTTAGAAAACATCAGGCATCAGAAAACATCAAAACATCCACTTAAATACTGAGCATATGAAAAAGAACTAAAAAAATTGGCAAACAGAACCTGACAATTCTATTAAAACATAGATCTTAAGCTTTTCTTCTCCTGAGCTTAATTGAAGTACTGGCTTGAAGACAGATGTAGTGGATGTGTATTCCCTAGTACCCTATACAACCAGTAAGTCAATTCAGTCTAGGCTTGAACACAAAATCTTTTCCCAGATGATGTGTCTGTGTTTCTTTTGCATCTTGAGGCACTTGGCAAGAATCTTGACAAACAAGGTTAAACTCAAAAGAGACTGAAAAACACCCGAGGCAGTGGGTTTCTAAGCCTTGATCAACTGGAAGGCAGGGAAGTATTTGCTTCTTAAGGGAGAGAAAAAAGAACAAAGAGAGGTCATTTAAGCAATGCAAACTCAACTCAGATACCAGGAATAAAAAAACCCACAACACTGACCAACCAGGAGGCAGCAAGCAGAAAATATCACATCACGTCTGCTAACAACCCAATATCACATTTTGGGTTGTTAGCAGACCCAAAATAGCGCAGGAATGAATTTCCACTGAACACAAAGTAAAATCTAGAGATGGTCTAGATTGTAACCAGCATTCACAATCAGTGAGCTCTTCATAGTCACCATCAATAGTGGTTTGATGTTGTAAATAATGGTCCCAAAAGCCATGTGATATCTTTGATAGGGGAGGAACCACCACTAAGGCCAATCTTTTCCAGTAGACACAGATCTACTGGAGAACACACTTGCTAAATAAATGTTCCATATTTTACCTAATATTGCAAATTCTGAAGTTGTCACAAGCATACATACTTTGTTTCTTTTTTCTTTTAATCAATGTGTCTAATGAGAGGCCAGATCAGAGCAAAACAAGATGCTTTTCTTGTTACACCAAAGCCCTTCAACTTTCACCCTGGATAAGAGGGGAGCATCACAAGGATCTCTGTGTGCCCATTTAGCTCTTTCTTGATATTGCTACCAGGTGTGGAGTTAATTGATATTGCCACAATACTATGTGTAAAATGAATGTCTTAACTGTCATAATGTTAATGCATCTTTTATTTAGATGAGGATTCACTTGCATGCTTTCCAATGAAAGATACTTTGTTGGTAGGCTGAAGCACTAAGAAAACCCAAAATACCTACTAATAAGGACTGAGGCAATATAATAGAATTTATAACAAAGAGAAAAATAAGCTAAGATGTCTTTTTGAAACATGCTATAATTCATCTAATAAAGTTATGTTCTTTGCTAGCTGCAGACATTGCTGTGTGACGCTCTTTGGTTTGCATTGCTTACAAAGACTGATGCTCAGCCATCTGTTTTAACCACAGAAATCTGAATGCTAGAGATGAATTGGTAAACTTAGAGGCAGTGAAAGAAGCAGCAAAATAAATTATTATACATCAAAATACATTAAAACTGAGTCTTCCCAATTCTTTTTCACAATACTTTTACCGTCGGTGAAATGAGGAAAGTAGCCATTTATGTATAGTGTTTCTTTATTTTTCAGCTGATCTTACCCAGGCATTTATTAAGAATCTTTTGTGGTGATTTCAAGATAAAAATACTGTTGTTTGAATCTTAGTCATGTGAGCTACAAAAATGCCATACACTTAGGAAAGCCCAAACCAAATTTTAACTTGCTTTGCTTTACATTGAGAGAATTGCTTCATTAAATCCCAGCTAAAAGATTCTACATGTTATAAGCAAGTTTTAATCACTGATGATGATAATGAAGCTGGGCTGGGCGGAATCATGCTCCCATATCCTGTTGAGTTTTTCAATATTTGCAAATTATCAGTGTTCTCTTGATACAAATATTTCCTCCCTTCTCTGTAGCACTCCTGTTACAAAAGATGCTCAATTTATTGTTAGATAAATACAGATGCTCACGCTGTTTCACAGCACATTCTTAGAGTAGATGTTTCTTTGATAGCTCCTGATATGAGGAAGATAAGCCTATCATGTTCTCCGACAAATGCACTGCTGGGTGTTGGCGAAATCTCCATCCATCTTCAAGAAAATGACAGCTTAACTGGCTGTAGCACACACAACTTCATTGTCTGGAACTGCAATAATGAGCATCCCAGACACAGAAAACAGAGATCACATCATTGCATATTAAATTTTCTCTGTTGAGGTGCTTGAAGTTACAGACTAAAAGACTTTTTCTTAAATTTTAGTCTTACTCATTAATGGGGGAGGATTTGTTTGCAATTCAGTAAAGAAGAATATCCAAAGTTTAAAGTAAGCACTGTGCATAAATCCTCCCCTTTGTAGAAAAATAATATGTCCTATATATGTTAAGTCTTTGCCTATTTTATTGTTGATGGTCAATGAGATCCTCTGAGGCATCATTAGCAGTAGAGCTAACTAACTCTGTTCTTTAGTTAATTAAGATATCATGTCTTCTTTCTTGACAGGAGCAAAGTTTTGCAGTTATTTCCTCTACGCAAAAAACCCTTCTGTTTAACTCCTCATAGGTCCAAGATAAATGTTTGCCTTGAATAACTCTTCAAAGCCTCAGGCTTTATAAGGTAAAGATGCTGACCTAACGGCTGCCTCTGTCTCTTTACAAAAATCAAGTGGATGCATTTAAGACTTGCAGGTCACTGTGCCTTAGGGCTTAGCTCTATTTCATTCCCAAGCATACAACACATGGGATTCTTGAGTCCCTGTAAACCAGAGTAGACGTACATCAGATATTTCAGATATTCTGCTTCCTTCAGCTACATGCAGAAATATCAAGATTTTTTCCTTTGTCAGTAAGAGCAGGAGTCTGCTTAAGAACAATAATTTAACAAATCCCACCTGCTAAGGCCTGTTACCTCCTCACCCAATTCTAACTGCCCACTATCTATTGCTGCTCTTCCAAGGGGCATGTCAACATATGTGTACTTCCCTGCCTCTGCTCAAAAGGCTAAGAAGGGCATTTGCACTCACTGGTGTTTAAGGATAATGACTCCAGATTAACAGTCAGCAGATTCATGTGGAATAAAGGTAGAACTCATTCAAACTTAATTCTCTTTGCTTCAGAAGCTGTCTCAGAAAACTTCCCTCAGAATAGCTTCTTCCTTCCCTCCTACTCTGTGTCTTTTCTAAACAGCATACCATAGCAGATGCCAGGCTTTCTGCAAAAGAGGGAAAACCTCATCATAATGGATCTCTTGCTGCCAGGCATCAAGATTCAAGGTGCAGTGGATACAGTATGCTGGTCACTGCGTGGGAAAGGGAAAACTTTCTGCCCCAGACCATGGGGCAGATTCATTTCCATCCCAGACCCACTTCTCTTGCTGAGGTGGTCCACCTGCCTTCCCCAGGCGAAAGGAGGCGTGTAGCCTAGATTCCGCCCTGGGACTCATGTTAGATGCAGAGATCCCAAGGCCCATGTCCCTTGAGGAGTGCTGCCACAAAAGAGAGGTTCAAAGAGATGCAAATGTTGCAATTGGGGAAGTGTTTGGGGGAAGGACATCCAGGTACCACACTGTAAGGCTCCTGGCTGCCATGTTGCCAGGTGGGGTGAAAGGAGCTCTGTCCTTTTTGTTGCTCCATCAGCTCATCTCTGAGCATCGGTTCTGACTGGGTGAGGCTGCAGTGCCTGGGATATGAGGTCCCAAGAGGGACGCTGTGTTTGCAGAGACACTTGTTGTCTGGACTGCATTTTAAGGCACCCTTAGGTTGGCTGGAAGGGGCAGTGTTGGTGACACCAGCCAAAGCTTTGCACCAACAGTTTGCTATCAGTGAAGCCTCCTCCTCCAAGGCTGTCAGCAGCATTCAGAGCCACTGCATGGTGTTTACGGATCCAGCAGTTAAGGAAGAAGGGTGCTACATTTCACTGTTCATAGGTAACTCCTGTATTGCATTTCACATCTGGGGCCCCACCACTGGCATTCAAAGCCCCAGAGTTCTGATAAATGCACAATTTGCAGCAGCTAGTAAGAAATGCCCTTTGCTGCTGCTGCATTAAGAGACCTGATTACACCAGCACTGGCATAGCCTTTACATATAGACCCTTTCTTTGGGAGAGAGCCTACAAATGGAGCAACACTGAAGTGACAGCTTCCTAAGAGGGTTAGGGTCACAGCCCTCCAGTGACCACCATTCTAGCCCACGACTGGAGAATACAAACAAGTAAATAACAATTTTGGAAACCTTTACAGTCCCTGCCTAGGTTACAGGCTCTCCCAGGAAGTGATCACAGCACCAAACCTGATGCAGTTCAAGAAGCATGTGGACAATGCTCTCAGACATGTGGTGTGATTTTAAATGTTGTCTTACGCAGAGATAGGAGTTGGACTTGATCCGTGTAGGTCCCTTCCAGCTCAGGGTAGTTTGTGATTCTATGAAAAACACAGAGAAGATTTTGGGCTTAAATATATTTCTCTACTATTGCTTCTGGTTCTTAAGGTCTTCAGGATTTCCTACACCTCTCCTCGCCTTTCCATTTCTTTTATACTTGGTTTTTCACATTAAGGTTGTGTTCTGTCTTATGCTCCATTTTCTCTTCCTCAATAACACTAAGAATAGACTTCCAAGGTAGGTGTAATTAGCCTGATTTCTGCCAATGAGGCTACCAGCTCAACCGGCCTGCTGAAGTTATTGGGATTTCATTACACACACTAGATTTAATTCTTTACAGGCATCCCACAGTTCCTTAATTTCATCTTGTTCTCCATATATCATTATTCCTTAACTGGCCCCAAATTAAAGACAGTTTAAAAAAATTTTAATCACACTCCTTTCTTACTTGTGGATGTATAATATCCATATAAAACAAAAGATGCCTTAAAACAGCCTTGTATATTTGAAGTTTGGAACTGAAAATTTTCTGCAAAGATAATAAAGTCAAATCCTGCTGTGTTCCTGGTCTTAATTTAATAGAATAATGGCAATGCAAGCCTGGTAAGGGCATCCTGGGATCTAAATGTCCCTTTTCCACCTCTGAAGGATTGGGCTATTATTATACCTAGACCATGTCTAAAAATTTGTTCAGCCTGATTTTAAAATCCTTCCATAAACACTCTCCTGTGTAGTGTATTTAGGCACTGCACCACAGATAAATTCCTAATACCATACTGGAAAATAGCTGCAATGCAAATTCATTGAGTTCATTACAGTCTGTTTTGCAAGGGTCTTTGAGAACAAATCACTATTTTTCTTTTTAACAGGCCTTGAATACGGAATTATTATTACATCTTATTTCTAGTCTTCTCTTTTCTATACCAAACTAAGCAATTTTCTTCAATCTTTTCTCAAAAGTCACGACTTTGGCTCTTGTTTTCTGGCCATGCTTTCTCTGCCTCCTACCTTTTTCATTTCCCTCTTCTGGACTCCTCCCAGTTTGGCAACACTTGAGAAACTGTAGTGTCCAAAACTGTTCCATGCCAGTGTCAGCATCCCAGGGTCAAGCAGGGAAGGATAATTGCCTTGCATATGTTACCCACAACACTTCTGTCAGTGCCTCACAGCATGAGATTTGCTTTGTTTTGTAACAGTATCAGATTATGGCAGTATCATTTGTCATGGCGCCACTAGACAGCTCCATAAGAACGACCATGCACCTTCATTCCCTATTTTATAATTTGTATTTTAACTTCCCTTTCCCAAGGTTAAGTGTTTGTATTCAAATACTGAATTTTCCCTTGTTGATTTTGGGCCTTTTGTGCTGTATGGTTCTGAATTTTGATCCTGTGTCTCAAAGAGCTTGTAATTCCTCGTGGCCTCATGTTGTTTGAACATTTGCGTGTTTCACAATTCACATTGCTGATGAAAATGCTGAGTAGAAATATGATTTCTACAGAGCTCTGCTTGTAATAATGCCTTCCCAGTTTAACCTCAAAGCATGAGAGTGTGTGCTCACCGAACCATGACCCTGGGTAGTTATATGTTCCTTTTGTTTCCTTTAGAGCATGTTAGTTGGGACCATGCCAAAAGCCTCAGCAGAGTAAAGACATATCTACTGCTTCTCCCTTTTCCATGAGAACAATTATCCATCAAAGAAGCAAACAAGTGTTTAGACATTATCTATTCTTGACAAATATACTCTGTTTTTATTAGCTTATAGTTCTCTAGGTACACATTAATTCTTGTGTATCTTTCAGGATAACACATATAGACTTGTTCTCTCCCTGAATCTTGCTTTTCCTCTTTTGCATAATGGGTTCTATGGGTTTTCTTCTAAGTCCTAGAGAACCTTCTCTTCTTTTGTTACCAATGGGTGTTACTGGTTCAGATATTGCTTCAGTTTCTTAGATATTTCAGGGTCAGTTTTATCAGGCCACTCTAACTTCAATATATGTAACACATTAAATATTTTCTAACCTCTTCTTTCCCTACTCCATGCTTTTGTAAACAACCTAAATGCTTTAGGCATTTGCTAACAATTTATGTCATGCCTGAAAAAAAGATGTCATTAAATACCTTGGCTTTCTCATCACGGCCTATTATTTGTAATCCTTGCCTATGAAGGAATGGGCCAGAATTTTACTTTGCCCTTTTCTGCTTTTTTAGTGTTCATACAATCTTTTCACATTAATTTTTATCATCCTCAATACTAGTAAGTCATTGTGTAGTTTATCTATCTGGGCTCAACCATTCACTTCTGGTCCATTTGTTTTCTACCCAGCTTTAGCCAGATGTCCTTGTTCCTAATTTGTATATAAATCCCTTTTTAACATTCAAGACTTTAAAGTGCTTCTGATCCAGACATTCCTTCTTATGCTGATTCCTTTCTCCTTTGTAGCACAATAATTTGCTGTTGTGTCTTAAATACAGCTTCTTTCCGTAATTGCTAACTCTCCTGGACTTCTTTATCCTTAAATTTTCCCTCCAAAAGAATACTCTCCAATTTTATCAACATCTGCTTTACTGAAGCCTCTTATCTTTATTTTGGTTCTCTCATACTATCCTTTTCTTATAATAGTCAACTATGATCAATAATTTTGCAATCACTTCCTCCCCCTTAGTCCCTAGAATCTGTAATTTTTACAGAAGTTGGCCCAGTGTGTTAAGGAGACCCTGGGCCAGAAAGATGCTGCAGTTTATGGTTCAAAAAATAGATATAAAATAATGAATCATGACCTGCTTGAGCCTGGCTGCAACAATATTTGTACTACTTGATAGGGACCAACATTACTCCAGAAATGCACAAAGGTTATCTGTTTAATTCTAATGTGATATGGCAACTAAATTGTGACACACACATGGAGAAGTAATGTTAAATAAATTAACTTCTTAAGGAAGTCTAAACCAGTCAGTACAGTTACCTCAGCAGAATTTAGATTTTCTGTGGTGTTAGCAGTCATCTCTCTTTGCTCAAGCACACAAACTTCTGTATTCTGCAACTTATTATTATTATCTTCATAACTGCAGAGGAATACTCAGCTTTATGGCCAACTGCATCCAGTACAACAGTGATGGAGGGACTAAACAACAACCAAGTCATTCCTCGATTCTGTGACCCAAAATCCTCTTCAATGTTGGAATATCAGAAGAAGGGGAGAACATCCCACATAAGTTTCTTACTTGTTCAGGTCAGGGAAAATCTAAATACAGCACTATTTTATATACAGCCTCTTTTATGTTAGACTGATAGATTTTAAATGGCTTCCTGTAGGGCCCCACTTTCATATTTCAGCTGTCTTCTCATTATTGTTAGACCTGGAAGCTCAGTACTAGATGACAGCAATATTTGTACAGTTAAACACCAGAAGAGAGCTGAGGAAATAAACACACGTCAGGAAACTGTCTGAATGGGGAGTTCACTTCAGACAGAAATCTCCCTTCAAGCCATAAAATTGAAGACTGCCTATATCCATCCTTTTCTAACTTTCTCTTATCTGTCAGACCAGTAATTTGGCTTGTCATTCCCTTGGCAGAATTTGAAGCAGGTTTAGATGCCTGCTCTCCGTCCTCACGTAAACACAACATGTGCAGAACTGTTAATGACAATTAGTCTTTAAAAGCCTGCTGTGGGAAATCTCACACGGAAGCTTAGTGAATGTTACAATCACCTCACTTGCCAATATACCTCCCTCAGCAGGAATTTATGAAGAAAAAAAACCTTTGTTTGCATATTCACTGGCTCCTAGAAGCTGCCACTGTGGATGAATAAGGATAAGTTCTTTTGTGTCCCCTGAGACCACTGTACTTCCCCAAGTCAGAGAAGTATGAGAATCTTGGTTTACTAGCTCACAACAACCACATTAGAGCACTTTTCCCCAAGAAGTTTATTTCTAAAATACCTCACTGATATGTTGCTCCAAAATCTTCATCTTCTGATAGTTAAACACTGCTTTCTTTTTTGTTTTGTTTTTTAGCTTGAATTTCATCATGGGCAACATATAATAATTTTTTTCTGTTGTAAGTATGGTCCTTAATTATTTTTCACCTCCCTAGTGTAGATCCAGGTGTATATTTATATCTGTCTCTTACTTATGAACAGTAACTATACAACACTCCAGCCTTCATTCTGCTAAAGAAGCCAGAATGCTCTTAGCTTTCCTCATTAAACAGACTCTCCATTCCCATTTTCGGCATCTGCTCCAATGCTAACGCTTTTTTTTTTTTTTTTGCGTACAACTGACCAGCCCTCCTGCAGGCAGATTGCTATGACCTTGGACTGTGGTCAATACACCCTTATCCCTGTTAAAACTACCAACCCTACATTCACAACTGCCCATTTCTATCACTGAAGTCTTATACTACAGCATTCTGATAATCCTCTGTAAAATTAACTGGTTTTTTCCCCTTATTTTCTGTATAAACATCGTTAATACAAAAGTCTGTTAAAAGTACTCCCAAATCCACTCCTTTTTTTACCTTACCATCAGCCCTATTACCTTTCCTCTAGCCCCAAGCATCCCCTCTGACTATAGCACATTGCTGCCTCCCTTTCTTCTAGATCCTCACTTACTGTAAAATAATTGTATTAACCTGCCACTGGGGTACATGGGAAATTACAAGTTACGTTATTGCAACTGTACAAAGAGTGACAGCTACAGAATTTCTTTTCTTGCCAAAGAACAGTATCATTCTCCACGGTGAATGATATATTACAAACCCACATAATATTTTTTCCATTTATCTCCATGTTCACTATTAATCTTTTCTTCGACATCTGTACTAAATCTTTGCATCCTGCCAAGGTCAGCTAATGGTTGGTAATGGACAGCTTCATGACTCCTCTGTTGTTTGAACAGGTCCTATATGAGCTTTTCTCCAACCACACAGTACTGGCTAATTTGCTCACTGCATGGATAAACATCACTAGGGGAATTGCAGTTTTGTTTCCCAATTTTTATAATCCCAGTTAAACTGAGTAATAAATAATCTAAGTTTATTTAGACTTAAATTCTAAACCCAGAACGTGATTTGTTCTCCTTCACTTATTCCCATTACCCTGTTTCACAGCCACATTCTGTAATCTCTCTGCTACTAAATACTGAGCCAAAATACTAATTTTTTCACTAGACTTAGATTACCTTTAGTATCCTTAATGTTTTTTAACCTTATCCTTCCCTTAAATAAAACAAAACCTCACATCCTTATATTTGCTCTTTGTTACTTACATAGCTGAAGGAGTTTTACCATTGTTACAGCAGTAGTTGGTTTCTTTTTTAAGACCAGTCACCTTCATTTTTGGAGATCTGACCTTTTTCCTCATCCTTACTGAAAAAAACATGGGTTTTCTTAAAGATGCAAATCAGAACTTGAAGACCAAGAAGAGTTCAAAAGATAAAATCATCCAGCCTCATGGCTAACACAGACCATTTCAGTGACTAACAGAAAAAGTTCCTTTTTCTGTCTCTCCTTCCTCCTAGCCTCAAAATGTAGAAATCTTGGGAAGAGCAATGCTAATGGTGCTAATGTACACCTTGCAGAGACAGATGAAGCCCTGCACTGACTGGAAGGAGCTGGGAGGGATGTACTGCACCTCTTTGTACCTGTGACTCCATCTTAGAGTGTGTGAGCAAGATGGCATTAGGCAATGGTAATGAGGAGGCTGTGATTCCCTTGGTCACCCCTGCTCTTCCGTAAAACCACACCAGCTCCCCATGCTGTTTCCACAAGGATAAAAAAGGGTTATCTTACATCTAAATCAAGAGACTGGTATCCACATGGACGTTCTTTCTGTAGGAAGACTCTGTTAGGAACATTTCCACATGAATGTGGATCTCCTTTGGCCTTTCAGGTAAGTGGAGAAAAAGGTTTTTTGTTTTCTTGACTCATATGCATCTTATTAGGCTGCATTTCAGTTCAGCTAAAGCACAAGATGATACAGTTTCTGCTTCCATGACTAAGGTTGGGACATGGATCCCACAGTGAAGGACGAAAAGGCCACTGCCTGATGCTCTCTACAGGTAATGTACAGAAAGTTTCCACCAGCAGAAGTACATCCAGAAATTTTATATTTCTAGTAAAATACATGAGCAGTATACATGAGAAAGAAAATTCTGTTGACTACTGCATGCTCCAATAACATCTTAGTAAATTGGTTTCAGCTCTAGGCTTCTGAAAATCATATGGTCATCATGAAAAGCTTGCAGGACACATGCAAAACATACAGCAGAAAATGAGACTTTCTGTGCTTCTACAAATGCTTCAATCCCAAGGGCTCTCAGAGCAATTAGTGGTAATCAACAGAGACACACAAGTAGATAGAGGCTCTTCTTTCACCTTAGATGTTTTTTCTGATACAGGTTGCCAGTTAAATGCATGACCTGTCAGCCTTTTCACTGCTGGCAGCAATCTGGGTATCCTCAGGGACCTTTTGGGATAGAGATTAACATAACAAGGGGAGTTACAGCATGGTTATCTGGACAAATGCACAGCAGCCAAGGGATCCAAAATACCATGGTACAAAAGATGGGGGAGAGGCGGAGAGCAGGAAGCAGGGGGAAAGATAACAGTGTTCAGATCTAGAGTCCACCTTGCACCATGATCCACATACTAACACTGTATTGGGGGCAGGTGTACCTGTGCTAGTTTTGATTCCTTAGCAAGGCTACAGAGGCATGAATAACAATGTAAACACTTCTCTACATGGTCTGACACTGCAGCAGAGGACTTTCATGTTTGACATGGGAAATAACTTGATCAAGGGAACAACAGCAGAGATGACTGCCTGTGGAGGAAACCCTGCTTGGTGGTGCTTTTTAAAACCTTGGTCAAGCAAACATGTCAGGAAAAGCCCTGACCTCTTGCAGCTGGAAGATGGATGAGAAATTTGTTTGTCCTCCATCTTGGTGCTGTATTGCTGATTCTAAAGGCTGGTGACTACTCACAGTGACAGGCAGTGGATAGTACATCCTGTGCTAGAGACTCTCTTGCTGTTTCACTTCTACCATAATCAAGGTTGTACTGTCTTGAGCACAATACTCTCTGTATTGCACTTTCAGTGTCAGGGCAGAGATAAGCTATGTGCCTCATTTAAAGTCAGTAAGATCTTTCACTAGGTAGGAGCTGTACAGTCCTTGACAGTTTTTTGTCTAGTTTTCCTTTTAATCCCTTGTTTCTCCTTGTTTCTCTTCTCTTCTCTTCTCTTCTCTTCTCTTCTCTTCTCTTCTCTTCTCTTCTCTTCTCTTCTCTTCTCTTCTCTTCTCTTCTCTTCTCTTCTCCCTTCTTATACTGCTGTAGTTTGTTCCTATCCTGCAAAAGTTATAAAGCTACTTTGAGTGATTGTTCCCCACTCTGTCCTGATTCAACAAAAGCCACTGAAGACAGAACCCAAATATGTGGACTTGTGAGTACACTGTGAAGGTCGCAAGCCTCCATTATCAAACCCTGAAGAAACAGGACTGAGATCACTCTCAGTGCATCACAGCATCCTGCCCATGATTTCTGGTGAATCCTGGGCCTGAGTCTTTCATATGTCCTGTAGTGGTTAGGGCTGCTTTTTAAGCCCCTGACGTTGGGTCATTCAAAGAATATCAGAAGAAATAAGAAGGCGTCCAGCTTGCAACAGCTTCCTTAGGCAAAAGGAATCCTCTTGTCCAACACTTGTTGCTCCTTTTTATCAATACTGGTCAGCCACAGCTATTCTGCCTTTGACACTGTCTCCCACAGCATACTCCTGAAAAAGCTGGTAGCCTATGGCTTGGACAGGAGCACTCTTTGCTGGGTTAAGAACTGGCTGGATGGCCGGGCCCAGAGAGTGGTGGTGGACGGTGCTGCCTCCAGCTGGCAGCCAGTCAACAGTGGTGTCCCTCAGGAATCTGTGGTGGGCCCAGTTCTGTTCAATATTTTTACTGATGACATGGATGAGGGTATTGAGTCTACTATTAGTAAATTTGCAGATAACACTACACTGGGAGCATGTGTCGATCTGTTGGAAGGTAGGAGGGCTCTGCAGAGAGACCAGGATTGGTTGGATGGATGGGCAGAGTCCAGTAAGATGAAATTCATTAAGTCCAAGTGCCAAGTCCCGTATTTTGGCCACAATAACCCCCTGCAATGCTATAGGCTGGGCACGGTGTGGCTGGACAGTGCCCAGATGGAAAGGGACCTGGGGGGGCTGGTCGACAGGTGGCTGAACATGAGCCAGCAGTGTGCTCTGGTGGCCAAGAGGGCCAATGGCATCCTGGCCTGTATCAGGAACAGTGTGGCCAGCAGGACCAGGGAAGTCATTCTTTCTCTGTATTCGGCACAGGAGAGGCCACACCTTGAGTACTGTGTCCAGTTCTGGGCCTCTCAGCTTAGGAAGGACATTGAGACACTTGAGCATGTCCAGAGGAGGACAACTAGGCTGGCGAGGGACTTAGAACATAAGCCCTGTGAGGAATGACTGAGGGAGCTGGGGTTGTTCAGCGTGGAGAAAAGGAGACTCAGAGGTAACTTTATCATTCTCTCAAACTTCCTGAAAGGTGGCTGTAGTCAGGTGGGGGTTGGTCTCTTTCTCCAGGCACTAACTGACAGAACGAGAGGACAGAGTCTCAAGCTGCACCAAGGAAAATATAGGCTGGATATTAGGAAAAGGTTTTTTACAGAAAGAATGATAAAGTACTGGAATGGTCTGCCTGGGGAGGTGGTGGAGTCACCATCCCTGGAGGTGTTTAAAAAAATATTGGATGTGGCGCTTGCTGCCATGGTTTAGTTGAGGTGCTAAGGCATAGGTTGGACTTGATGATCTTGAAGGTATCTTCCAACCTAGTTATTCTGTGATTCTGTAATTCCTACAGCATCCATCTTTCACCACTGTTCCTCATGCTTCAGGAGGATTACATTTGTTTTCTACTAACTGAACTTTTCTTTCCCCAGACTTACAGACCTTGTAAGGTTTGCAAAGAACTTTTAGTATTCAACATTAAGCCAATGATTTTAAAGGGTACATTTTAATAGCAGTGAGCTGTCTTCATTTTCATCATAGATGGTAAAGACCTCTAAGAACATTTAAAGGCGTCTTTGCATGATTTCAGTATTAGTTGTACTGTTGAGGATGTGCAAATTAAAAACCACTGGCAATAAGGGGATAAGGACCATAAATGTTTGATTATAACAAAATCCATTCTTTAAAAACAAGCTGAAGTGCAAGAACTGCTGTTCAGGCTTATCATTTTTTAGCAGAGAGTCATCAGAACAGAAATGCAACAGACTTCGTGACACTGCTTTTGCTGCTACAAGACCAAAGACAAGAACAGAAAATAAGAAGACAATTATAATAGAGAAATATTTATTTTGTGGTTAAGTAGCAAAGTGTCTTCTCAGATTCACAGGAATCTCTGAGATTTTAAATAGCAACCTTATACAATACTAGAGACCAGTTATTTACAGCAGCCAGAGAAATCTGTTGCTACTGATAACAATATGATAATAACATCTCACAAAGACCAGTTCATTCTTATGCTGCATTACTGAACATGGGACTGAATTTGGTCCAAAGACTGCAAGTTCTTTGCAATTAAAATGCAAAACCTGATCCTGCAGATTTTATTTCATAATATAATGTTTATTATAAGCAGCAGCATCCCATAATTCATTAGACCTAAACAGCTTTAAATAATTTTCTTGCAGAATATATTATTATACAATGGTGGAGGTAAAAAAGAAACTAGGAAGTGCAGATAAAGGGAGGTGAAGAGGGAATTAGGAAGTCCTTTCTTATAGGCTAGTATAGGCTTATGGTAGTGATCAAGGAGAAAAAGGTTTGCTGCAGAACACACAGGATGCAGCATATACAGAATGCAGCCTGAAGTGATGACCGGAGAAAAAGCAAAAGATTTGTATGAAAGTATAAAAGACCATATTTAGGCTTGATAAAAGGAGGACCCCTGATTTTCAGCAGGTATAAACTACCCTATCTCCACTGATCTGCTATCCTGCTTGACACTAGCTGAGAAATTGCCATACTTTGTTTTTCCACACTAAATAAAGCAGTGCACAGCCTTGTTCTCCATTATGTATCACAATAGCAGGGTCCATTCCTGAAGCTCTTGCTTATCTCAATTAATTTCAGTTGGATCGCTATGTTCAAGAAAAAATTAGATTAATGCCAGCTGCTACACCGGTTTCCCAGAATTTAAAAGCACTTTAGCATGGGTACTGAAGTCATATACTCACCCTGTCTCCAGAGAGCAAAGCATGGACGGGGCTGTTGCTTGCACATCTGTGGAGCCATTGTGCATGAAAATAAATGAGCACTATTAGACTGTAATAAGAATGATCACAGATGCTGAAAGAACCATTGAACATGTCACAGCTAGAGCTTTGAAGATTTCTGATGGTTGCTCACACTACTTCTGAAAGCCACGTAACATTGCATCATGATGTAGCTCCCAAAGAGTGCAGTGGGAAGGGCACCCATGTGCCAGTCCTCAGAGGGTTAACTCTGTGATATACAATGCTCTTTCCCACCTTCTTAGTTAGGTTAATTTACAATGCATGCTGGGACTCAAGCAGCAAAATACATAGGAAAGCACAGCATCATTAGTGGTTTATGTATGGATTCTGATTATTTAGTCCTGACTGAAAATGTAACAGACATTTTATTTTACTATTAAAAAGACTGGCATGAGTCTCATCACGAGCAGAGTATCAGACACTGCAGGATGTGAAGAGGATTGGAGAGAAGGAAAGGCTGTTTATGATTTCCTCTTCTGTAAAGAATAAACACCCCACTGATCTGAGAAGTAAATCTTTCATGATTTACATGAAAAAACTGATTTCTAAGTAAGAATCAAGCTTTGTTTAGACATTAGTTGGATTTTACCTATATCACAGCAAGGAAAAGGACAGCTCTCAGCTAGATCACCTTGCTGCAGGGCTGCATATTTGCCAATGTTGCATAAGGCAGGTTACAAGAGTGCTTAGCTGAAGTGGGAAGTAAGGGTGAGGACTCAGTGCTTTCAGTAGCATTTAGACATTTTCTGGATGAAAGCACAAACGAAATCATGATTTCAGTAGGCAAAGCCTCCTGCTTCATACTGCTGGAGATGAGAGATCTGAATTTATTATTGCTTAAAACTTATGTTACAGGTTGACACCTCACTCAACCCAACTTTTTTCCTCCTCCTTCATCCATGATTCCCATTCAGGCTGCAGGAGCTCTGCATGCATCAAGGGTAGAAGGGTAAAAGGAAAAAAACACTTCCTGAAAAAAGTCTGAAACTCTGAACTCTATCCCACCTACTAAGAACAAAAGAACTTGTATGCTTGGAACTAAACATACCACATTGCAACAAATGTGAAGAACAGGGAACATGAAAAGACATGCTCCAGAAAGGAGAGCGTTAAATGCAGCAGTGTGCAGATAATCAAATGGTGCAATGATGCAAAAGGGAAGAGATGCCAACCCAGCAACCCACAAACCCATAATTCCAGAAGAAGGGAAGGACCTGCTCTTGCAAAGTGCCAGGGAGCACCTTCTCTCCTTGTCTGTAGGCCTTGAGCAGGTACCAGTTGGTATTATCCTGCTTTTATATTCCCATCATTTTGATTCAAGGAGAGTAAAAGGTCTAAGAAAACAGAAACCACGCATTCTCATATTAAAGGCTTAACTCTGATCTTCATTATGGGGATGCAGCTACTTGCACTGATGCAGCTGGTCTCCACTAAGGGTAGGAAACCATTCTAGATGAAAACATGTTCTTTGAAACATTTACACAGAGACAAGAGAAGTTTTTAAAAGGTTCTGCATTTACCTTTTCAGGCAGTGCAATACAGCACAAAAGACCCATTAAAGAATACAGGATGCATAAAGTGATTTTTAAATTATCACAGAAGAGGATATTTTATAGATTACTCTAACTTTTAAGTGACTGGTTATAGTCACTTCCAGAGCAAATAGAAGGTACTTCTTGTCAGACATGCTGTTTGGAATTTGTGCTTCGTCATCAGCTCAATTTATGAAAAGAAAATAAAATTAAGAAAGTATTAATTCAAATTCATATGCTGTGACAAGGTGACAGACATGTTCCATTTACTGACATGTACATTGCTACGAACAACTGTAAACTGAAGCCAGTGCCAGGACAGATGTCACCTATATTTAATCTTACACACTGAATATGTATTTTAATAGCATTAAAATTACCCAGTGCATAAAACTAAAGATCAATAAGTCTGCACAGTGCCCAGTTATTGAATTAATGCTTTATGGTCTGTCTGACTTACAATTACTGGCAAAAAGGAATGGCATAGGTGGGAGTAAATATTTCATGGGATAATGAGGTCTCCTGTGCCCGTATTTTTAAACAATACTGTGTGCAGTGTTTGGCAGGACTGCAGGCTTTCTGCTGGCTCTTTCTACACAACGATGTTTCAGTACGCAGTATCAATTCCTGAAGGCTATGACTATATGGACGGCATATACCATTTATTTGTGCATAGATTTATCCTCGATGACTGCACAGTGCCCTCTCATCTGGAGCTCTTCTCCTAGCTTAAAGTGCAGGTGTCATGAAACGACGGACTAAACTTATGTTGACACAGTGCCCTGGCATTCAGCCCCCCCGCCAGGACTGGATGCGAGACACAAACGCGCGATCCACACGGGATCCAGACGCTGCTCCTCCCTAGGTGGGATGCGATCCCACCCTCACGTCCAGCCGCCGATAGCTGAAGGCCTTCCTCACCCACCGCCGCCAGCCCCCTCCAGGGCTGTCAGGTTTTCTGATGTCTTTTGGAGGGGATTGGGGGTGGTTTTTTAGTATGTTTTGGCTTCTTGGAGCGAGCTCCCCGTCAACAGAGCGGTGAGCGCGGCCAGGCCAACAGCCCGGGGGCGGGCCGAGGGAAGGAGACCACCCCCCTTCTCCCCGGGGAGCTGCCTTCTCTCGCCGGCTGAGGGGCGGTCGCCGCCGGCTGAGCCATCCCCGCCGGGCAATAGCCGAGGACCGCGTTCC